>JAMKCH010021433.1:0-28641 GCA_023653785.1 Ophioderma brevispina | reverse complement strand
GAAAAGATGAACCTAAGCTGTGTAAGATAATCACTTTTTGACTTAGATTATCAACAGACAGAAGTTGGGAATAGATTGTTTTGGGAAGATATGGGTCATCACAATGTTTTTTTACTGCAGATTATGGGACAATCTACACGGCAGCGCAGATCCAGATCGGATCCGTTCCCCCGAGATCCAGATCACGGGAGACCGTTTATAGAACTCTACACGGCGCAGTGAGTGCGAAAGTACAGCGACCTTTCGAAGCGTAAAGTGTACAAATGCTACGCGTAACCTTGGTGATCGAGGAATACTTTACGCGTAACCTAAAAGTACGCGCTTAAAGTGCAGCTACACTAACCAAGCGTGTACACACCATGTATGCTTTGCAGATCTGGATCAAGTTTGGCCGTTGCCCGTGTAGACGCAAACTGGGTACGAGATCTGGATCCGATCTGGATCCGATCTGGATATGCGCTGCCGTGTAGATTGCCCCATTGTCATGTAATTACATGTGAAAAATTCAAGTTAAAGGCACTATCAGTGATTTGATAAATCAGATAAACAAAAAAATCATCAAAAATCAGATTTTTGCATGTCTAACATACCCTGCAAGTAATACGACCAAACACAGCCTAATAAAGACAAAATCTGTTATTTTAGTCATAATTGTCTGAACGGACACTTTCTACAACACGTAATTGAATGGAGATTTGTATCTTTGAACACTCCCGTTTTCTTCCTTTTCTGTTAATTCTTCAGTTGGAAAAAATAACTTGTGAGAATTCCACAGACTTATCCTGCACTTTTAAACTATTCCTGCAAATTATTTCAAATATTTTCACTCTGTCGGATAAATCACTGATTGGCCTAATAAATGTAATTACACCTATTAATTTCTATTTACTAAAAAATCATTAAATAAACAAGTATTTTGCTCCATCAATTCAATAATGCTAAATTGGCCAATACTTCTGTCTTGGTGGGTGACACGTAAATCACAAACAAATATCAACAACAACAATCTGAACATTAGTTATTTTCCATCATATTACTTAATTACTGCAAAAGTCCAAAACTATATTAGTAATACAGGGTTCCAGGGTAAGACACCTGATACTGTTAGAATGCATAAAAAAAATGTTAAGTTTTTTCATTGAAAATAAGTAAAAAATATATGTACTTTCTCATGTTTATCACATTAAAGGTGCATTTTGTGATTCCAGCCCCTTCTGTTTTATTCATTGTTCAATAGATATCCTTGAGAAAGCTTATTCACAACTTTTTAGATGATCCCGACTTTGCGGTTTTGTGTTATGAGCAAATGCTTGTTTCCCACAGTCCCATAGGCCACTGTGCTATAATTTCTGTCCGTTTGTATACAAAATTGCGAATTACTTACAGACACGGCCTAATTTGCACGTAAGATTTGGCACACATGGATTACTGATGTTGACGGTTCAGATATGAAAATCTCAACTTTTTTGAGTAAGTCGGGGGGACGAGGCTGTGGATCACGAAATGCCATCTGGCGTAAAATCCCAGGGGATGGGGGATATATCCACCCAATATTTTGATGAGGGGATGGTCAAACGATCATCCCCCCGCCCCATGTTTAGCATGTTCATGTGTTTTTTGGACCAAAAAAACCCATACGTTTGTACCAAGATAGGTTCTATAAATTGGTACATTTCTGTGCGCTTCGCGCGCATTTTCTTCTCAATTACAATTACATTTAAGCATTTGGCTTCTAATGGCCACATGTGTTTAGTATGGAATCTTTTTACAAACTGTTCATTCAATTCATATAATTTTCATCACCCCTCCCCCCAATGTCGAAAAGAAACTTAATCACTGCGGAAATGGCCCTTAAAGATCCAGACGTAAACCTGTATAATTTCCGAAATGATGAATGGCTTTGAAGATAGAGAAGTGTATATGGCTTGAAAAGAATAATGCCCATGCTAAATATGTTCAAATCAAGTCCACTGATCATACTACCCTAATCCTACTGGTATGAAACTATATAGGACACACATAGCAGGCAAAACTCTAACAACTACAACTTTAAGTTCTCACAATATCGTGGACTCATTTGGTAAAAACCTTGTTTGGTAAGAGCCTGCTGCAATTTTTTGTAGAAAAGCAATGTTCACAAACAACAGGGACAGGTAGAAAGGTATGGTCAGAGAAAACCAATCTGGTATAAATTTAAGCCGCCTGCAATGCAGTTGTTTCCATGAGATAGACATATAACTATGTGACATCAAACTTATGGCTTCCATTTGACGCAATTTATGCCATGCACGTTTTGTGCCCTAAGGCAGGAAGACGGAAGACACATAGGGATCGCTTTGTCCACTGTAGTTGTCTGTTTGTTGTTTTATGTCTGTGTTGTTGATGACGTCCGTTGTTTTGTCTGTTGTGAAAAGTGTTAAATTTGGCCTTTATAAATCCTCATACTTTGAATGGATTTCCACCAAACATGGGTCACAGGTGCAACATGCATCCCCCACTGGTTTATTAGGTCAAAGGTCACATGCAAGGTCAAAGGTCCTGTGAGGTAAGTTTGTAAAATCGTCTGAAAATGTAAAATTGATCTCATTTGAAAAGTTGAAGTTCCAATTGAACCAAACTTGAATCAAATAGGTGGCCACATGGATCCCTCATTTGTTGATGAGGTCAAAGGTCACAGTATCAAGGTCAAAGATCAGTTTAGGCCTTCATTCACTACCGCTACGCGCAGGCGACACAGCAGTCCGAGGACCGATGTATTTTTTTTTTTTTTTCAATAAGACTTGCAGTAATCATCAAAAATACCAATGGACTAAAACAGTGCCAATTTAATGAGCGCCAGTTTCTCTCTCGAAACGTGCACTATTTCTGCACGTCACCTCCCTAAAAACGAGGTTACAGAATTAATGTCGAGATTGTAGACATGTAATATTCAAAAGAAATTGAGACTGCCACTTGATTAATCTTCTTTGGAGTATAGCGGCTGGCTCTTTAGTTCTTTCAACATCGGAACAGGCATTACCATGAAAGGTTTTGACGTCTTCAATATCATCTTTACATAATCACATACACCCGAGTTATTAGGCTCCCAAACACTCATTCTTTCTGGCCAGTGAAGGAGAGAGTGTTGTAGTAGACGTGCCTTAAATTTTAAGCTTTTTGCCCCAACCAATAAAAATTAGACCATCAAGTAGACTGGCCTGGCTTTTAAAACAAATATAATTAAAGGTGCGTGTTCCATTCGTCTTTTTGAGACCCCCAGTTTAACCACCCTGAAGTTATCGATTTTTGTATCAGATGAAAGGGCATATTTTTCCCCTCCTCATTGTCGTGCCTGAAATTTTGAGCACTCAAATCCATTTCATTCCAATATATCACAAAAAAAAAAATTCTGTTTTAATGGTTACCATCAATATAAGCACGGTACGAAGAGGGCTTTGCAAACATGCTTGTTGCATCGACCATAAAAGCCACCAGGTTGTTTGCCACGGTACTTGATGGGGTGTATGTGCATTTGCCAGGCTCTCATATCAAGTCGATAGAATACATACACATAAATCGGAACAGCAACCTTTAAAAGATTTAGTGCATGCATGCGTTTAATACCAGTCATATATCTGACGACGATGCAATAAATGCTTCCAGGTGTTTAACCACCATGATTTGGAGACTAAATCAACAGAGAAGACCATCTAAAACAACCACTTTTAACAATTATGCAGTCAAGCATTTGTATTTTTAGGGAAGCTTTTATATCGATGGTCATTCTACGAGCGTTCAATAATAACTTTGGCCATCTATGTAATCCATGTCAATAATCTTGCAAAGTACGGTACTTTTCATCTTTGCCTGCCTATGCTTATTATACCACTACAGTTGTCAAATTATCCCAATAGGTTTGTTTTTATAGAATACCAGCGTTGGATATCACATATTTTGTACATTCTTCTAATAGCTCATCTATTGTGTTATGGGATAGTATAATCTTAGTATTGCCCATTTATGACCACTTAAGTCTTCAATAAATTCTCCCCAAGGTTTATTGTTCTGATTGACTATATTTAAGTAAAAGATTCAAATTAAACAATTTGCTTGTTGGTGTGTGGACAAAGCTAATCAAATCCAACTAGAATTTTTCGGTTTCATCTTCGCTTTTCTCCGGATGGTTTGGATCCTTCCGGAACCTTATTCCGGGCGCAGGGCTGTACCCGGGGAGTCGGGGGTGCGACGCACACCCCCCAAAAAAACTAAAAAGGTCCGCTTTATGATGTTGAAGGTCCGCTTTGTCATGTTTGTCAATGTCCTTTTGGAATTAAAAGTTTTGGCCGGGCGTAAATGTTGTTGTTTTAAGGGTGTGGTCATGGTATTATCTAAAAGATGACTAAGTACTGTGAATCATACATTCCCGCATAGGTTGATGTTTTTTTATTACTGTATTTTCAATGCTGGATGATGTCATCCCACTCTGACCGGAAAAAAATTGCCTTTTGTTGGTACGCAAAAGGCCGCTTCTGGCAAATCCTCACCCGCCCCCCCACATAAATTTCCTGCTATGGGCCTGTTCGTGGGTAAAATTAGGAAAGGGAAGCGTAGATTAGCGTCTTTGTGGTTGTGGGGAGCTTTTGTGAATGACAGTTGAATACAGAGCGCCTTGTGCCGAGAGAGGGCTCTAATTTTTTTTCAGGTAGGGTGTGCAGTCGCTGATTTCTTAACTTTGAGGGGCTGGGGACTGATTTGTTGTCCTAAACTTTAGGGCTAGTAGGGTCTTATAGAACTGAAATTTTGACAAAATTTGCTGGCATTGGAGCTGAAATTTGGCTAAAATTTAGCTTCTTAGGCAAACGCTTGAACCAAAAGGAGGCCCTTATGAACAAAATGTTCTTCAGCCGGTCCTACAGACATGGGACACTTTTAAAGATACTGTAAATTTTACATTATTATACGGGCATTCTGCCAACAAATATACGGTCAAAAAATTACAATATAGGCCTACTCTAAAAGCGTAACTAAAAACACTAATGGAAATGTGTGTATTCAGTGAGCTATTACAGAGTTGGAGAATATGTAGGGTATAAAAAAGCACTGATGAACACCATAACTTAGCAAAAACCCGGCCTATCCAGTAGAACATTTTGTTTAAACATAACAAACCTAAAAAATTATAATTTTATGGTAGGCTCTGTATTTGGCAGACGGGATGTACTGCATAATACGGTAAAATTTATTGGACTTGACGGGCAAAGACGAAGGACAGAGACGGACAACCAAAAGCAAAGAGAGGGACTGGATCTGGCAGAGGCAGGGGACAGGCGGAAAACATACAATTAAGAAGAAGACAGAAGTTTCAGAAAACACCCACCAATTTTCGCGAACCGAGGTGTTTTTTACATTTTGGAATGAGCTGATCAAGGCTTGTCACATCTGAAGTGAAGAAGCTGAATGATATTCACTGTATTATGTATAAGATGATGTTTGTAGTTTTGTTGTGCACGACAGAAAGTCAAGCATGGTTTTTTCGATGGGGAACGATTACAATAGCAGGCAAGTTCAAACAAGGTTTGAGGTTTATTTTGCACCGGTTTGTCCATACAATAAAACCCTCCAAAAAGTTCTCGGTAGTTGGGTTACCAACCGATCCGTGAAATTTGAGTCATTATCCTAAAAAATCTCCTCCTGTCACTTTACGTACATAGATCTGTTTACAACACATTAGTGGATGGGAGCTTGGGCCCTTCATCCATAAACGCATTCCCATTGGATAATCGTCGATTTGATGGTGACCACCATGTTCTTGATGGTGGGTAGCCATCCCGAGTCTGGGTTTCTATGGGAACGATTCAATAGCAGGCGATACAGGCAGGCGGAGAAGGAGGAAAATCTCTCCTGAACTCTATACTTCAACAACCAGTAGCAAATGGCTTGTACTTTACAGCTCCACAAGGACAGTCAAGAACATTACCTTTATTATGAAATTTCCTATGCCAGTTGATTTTAAAACCCTTAATGCTCTCTAATCCCCCCATGTTTGGGCACAATACATTGTCAAAGGCTGTCATCCTACTTAAGGACATGCATGATACCTTGCCTGAGGTGAAGGTGGTACGTAGGGAATTTCTGCATTGACTGGGAAAGGGGAAGAGTGACAAAATTTGTGCTTTCAATTAACAATGATGACAAAAATTGTGATGTTTAGTGCCATCTGACAATACTGAATTTAATTTATGACACATCATTGTCAATATTTATAGCTCAGTCTTATCTGGGAAGATACCCAAACTACCATTACCAAATTAAATTTCCAATTATATGTGGAAAATAAACAACTCACTCTTCATGTTCAAAAAGTATCTAAAAATATATTTGCGATGTTGATATGGTGGTATGTGACCACTTTGAATTGTGGCTGCTGCATTCTATAAAATCAATACAAGTATGGACAGTTATGAGTAGGGCCCTACAAGAAATGCTTATTTTTAAAGGTTTTGAGTGAAGTGCGTACATGATTCCTATAATTGAATTACTACAAGGCATGCAGTACAACCTTTTATGACTTGGGTTCAGGTCAAACTTTTTTTTTGGAGGTTTGTTTATTGAAGGTGATTTGGCGTGCGTAATATTTGCATATTTTACTGGTTTCGAACGCACGTTGATGGGTGGGTGGGTTTATTTTTTTTATAAAAGTTAAGTTCTCAAATACATTGTAGGACCTTGATGACCCCAATTGTTACGGTTTATTAAAAAGCTGTGGTACATGCACACTTTTAAAAAAAATCAGAGACCATGTAATTTAATTCGGTAAAATGTGTATTGTTAATGCGTTTTATCTCAAAAACGACATTGGTGCCCCCCAATTTTTCTCTTCATTTCTTGTTTATATCAATGAAACCATATTTATACAAAGTTTGAAGAGAAAACTTAGGGCGGTATATACATATGAAACCCTCCGATTCAAAGTAGTTTTAATGTGTGATGTCTTCTCCTTGCATCGCGGGAAGCATCGCCAAAACATATTAGCCCTAGTACTAGGGCTCCTTATCAGGGGTAAAGTCTCAAGGAGCTGCAAAGCATCGAGACTAGAGGAAATGAGCAAGGTCTCTTGGCCAGCACGAGTCAAACTCTAAAAGAAGATTTGTCATCTATTATGGCCTAGGTAGAACCTTTCCCACTCTAGTGTGCCAAATGGACCTAGGCAATTAAGTCAATATGTTGGTTTACAGTGAGGACTCTAGATTTGCAATATGTGGTAAGTGTGTTGTCTCTCAATAAACAGTGATTACTTAGCGTAAAAAAGGCTAGGTTTCAACTGTGTTTGTGCCACAATAGGACAAAAATGTACGAAAAACATAAGTTATAAGTACAACATTTATACTTGTGGGGGACAAGCTATCAACACATACACACTGGTAACTCATTTTATGGGCGGAGTTTCAATGGAAGGAAAGAAAGAAGGACTAATTCATAGAGACCTAGGTGGCTCAAATATGATTGACGGTTGTTATTTCTACCCTAGGTCCAATTGAAAAAACAGTTGAACTAGAATACTAACGCATATATGTGAGCATGCTATTTTGTTAGGCTGAGAAAGTTACTGACAAAAAACTGGCGGGATTATTGCACACATGATTAGCTTAGGAGGAGCACTGAAAAGAAAAGTCATAATTGAAGCCCACACAGTGGCAGTGTAAGCAAGGTCTGGAATTTCAAGGTAATGGCATTAAAACAGCTTGGCCAAACACATTTTAATTGGTTTTAGAAAAACTCAACATGAGAGGGCATTAAGGGGTACCAAGACACCCATTTCAAAAATAACAGCAATTTCAGCTACTACAAAAACATCTGCTGGCTATTAGGGCGTTTACATTGGGCAAAAGTCGAAATCTAATTCACTTAGGTCGTAATCAGACGATTCCTAGGTCCGGCCGTATGTGCCCAGCGCTCGTTGCTAAGATTTTTATTTGTGTAGCAATTTTTGCAACAGCTCTTGCTTTGACTCATATTGAGAGTGCAAACGTATGGGGAAAAAGTGTCTACACAATCTTACAAATTGCATATGCCCAATGGCAGCAAATTGTATGCTAACACAAGCTATGCGAGCCCTGTATGCGGACCTAGGCTTTGACAAACCGTTTACCTTTCCTCCTTTATACCTCGGGCAATTAGGCTTCACATTTCTAGGCATCAGAGGGGGGAGCATTACATGTAGTCAGCCTTTACGAAAAATTATTTATTTTGTATCTTTTGACCAAGGAGGTATCAGATACTCCTTGCTTTGACCAGCTCTTATTTTTTTTATTTGGGTCTTTCCATGAAAAATGTCCTCAATCACATTTTGATATATGTGATCACAACTTGTTTATTCTAATTGACCAAAAAACAGTCTTTTATAATGATAATGAATTCAACTTGTGGGCACTAAATGCAACGGATTTCAAATGCCAACCAACTTGGTGCAAATTATTTAAACATTTTCGTAATTTTCACTGAAACATTGGTGTCCGGGGTTAAATATAGGGTACATTTTGTGACATAGAAGTGAACAATCAGAAATAATTTTTTAAAGCAAGAAAATGGTTGTTTACTCCCTTGATATAGGTGTGCAGAATTAGGCTTAAAAAACATAGTGAACAATCACATTTAAATATTTTCTTCGTGATTCACTGTATATTTCTATAAAGTGCAAGAATAAACGTGTAACATTGGTGTCCAGACTTTAAATGTTTTTTGTTACATATTGGAAGCGTGTGTGACTTCCATATTTGTCCCAAATGACCTCTATTCAATTATAATGATAATATAGGATGCAGGTACAAATCTAACAGTATTTAGAGACAATAAATTTTGTCATATTCAGATTTAGCACAAAATGATCAAGAGTAATGTGGGGTCCGATGTTACAAGTGCTAATGTAATTCAGTTTATCTGTAAAGCAAGGTATGCATTTTCCATACCATGTTGAAAAACTTGACTAACATATTTTTAAAAAACCAAAAAAAGGTCACCTTTCAACTGTCTTTTGTGAGTTTGGACCTTTGAATAAGCGGATGGTCCGACCGTTTACACGTTGAACTGCCAGTCAAGTAAAACAAATGTATTATTTAATGGAAAAAATGCAGACTTACAGTTCACTCATGATCATGTTGCAAAAAGACAACATTTCCAATCTACAAAAAAATTCGATAATTATGTAGATTACATCACTACTAGCATGAGCAATATAAACATGTAACAAGGATGCCGGTGTCCTAGTGTAACCTGTGATTCCCCCACACTAAACTCTTAGGGAGTAAATAGACTTTCTCAAATATGGCATTTGCTGTAAGTCTGTCAAATTAACTTCGATTATGTTTGACAAAGTGTATAAGAACACTTGGAATGCAAGAAATTATCTAAATATGTAATTTTTGACATTTTACATCATGTTCACGTGAGGACATATTCATGGAAAGGACCCATTTTATATGTGTCTTTGAGCTCTCATATGCCTTAATTCTCATTTTAGGGATTAATAAAGTTAACTTGAAACTAATCGAATAATTTCCGTGACAAGTGTAACAGGTACAGTCGTTAATTTGGAAGAATTCAAAAAGTCGAATTCAATGATGACTATATATCATTCATTTCAGGTGAATTAGAATAAGTCATAATTGTATTACGACGGTTTTTGGTGTAAACGAAAGTCGTAATCGCTTTTCAGTTTACAAGCATGAACCTGACCCGGGGTAGCACCACTTCCGGCTTATCACCACGCAACGGCTACACGCCCATTGGCAAACAAGTCATTTAAAACTTGCTGTGCTGATCGACGAAAAAATCTAGACCTAGATACTGTTTACTCGCCAATTTGTTTAAGTTTAATCAAAAAATTCAGGTGTATGTAAAATACAAGCCGAATGATCGCACACGTACATTGTGAAGGGACCGCCATGTTAAATACCGCGCGAAATGAATGTCGACCCGGAAGTTGAAGGTTAAACACGTAATTCATTTTACTTGAATGCGAATTCAGAATCGGGTGCGAGTGTTAAAACAGGGAAACATGAATTAATTTATGCTAATCTGAGGCGTAATTGAAAAGTGAATTCGATGACGACTTTTGCCTAGTGGAACGCGGTATAATTTTGAGATGAAGTGGTCCAGCCATTTGACATCATACATGTAGAAGCAAAAAGTGCATTGAATGGCTACATTGGGCAGAGTGTGTTATTAAATGTGGTAGACCAATTTGGAGATATTTAGTTCTAACATCAAAAGAACATTTCGGGCTCTAACATTTCACTGAGAAAAATGAGAAAAATTGAACTTTCTTATACAAAAATTCTCAATTTTGGGGGGGGGGGGGGAGGGGGAGTGGCGGGACAAGTGCATCACAACCTTATTAACCTATTTGATTTAGCATATTTCAGCTTCATGGTAAATAGAGATCATTGAAAAACTTGACAAATTATGTAATATCCAATGCTTTATATTATAAAAAGTCAGTTGATTGGGTGTGATTCATTTTCATGCTTGTTCTGTGTGCAGACTAAAAAAGTAAACATTCAAAAGCTTGCATTTTAAAGAAACACATGAAACGGCAATGTGCTATGGGGTATGTAAATTGGGGAAATGGTTTATAATGACACCTAAGGAAATACAATCTTCCACATAAAACATAAAATAAACATCCAAACAATTCATATATGATCCACTTAAGCGCTAAGGTAAAGGATGTGTTACTAGATGTGAACAATTAGGAGTATGCTTTTCTAATGGCAAAATCACTGCAAATGTGAAAATACTGAAACCTCATTACATTCCAGCAACATATATAATGAAGCTTATTGGCACAGTAATTAACCTATCAGCTACCATTTCACTTTGACAAGAGGCATTATTGATTTCCCCTGTCAGTCAAGTTGTGCCTACGTTGGAGTGGGACCAGATAGTGCATTAGTTACAAACAGTTTAACCCCCCAGTTAGGTATCAAACGGTACAGTGTATACCGATATTGAGAGATCAATCCAAGGTTGGTTTCACGTAACCAAAATGTCATGAGTGTAACCATCAAAACGGTTCACTGTAAACATCTGCAACCATGCGTAACGACCGGGAATCACAGTGTAACCATGTGTAAACCAAAAATGGGCTAGGTAACGTTTCTATTCTCATAGTTGTCTGCGTGTGTATTGAGATAGAAGCCATTGTGTGTGTGTGTGTAAAGATGACCTCCTGGACCCTAACAAAGAGATTGCTCTGGATATTGCACACATGAAGCATACTAGGGGTCATTGGCAGTGCCGCCTGCAACGGTTATATTTATTTTTTTTAAAAATAGAAATAGTGGGTGTAAAGTCAGCTATTATTTCAAAAATAATAAGAAAGTTAGTTATTTACTAAGCATTCAATATTTAGTAAATTGAAAGTTAAAGTGTTATTAAAAGAATAATAAAATAAATTCTAGTATATATTATGAAAAACACTATTTTTCACGCCAGCTTGTGTGGCCTAACGGTTAAGCGCATTGGATCAAGTCATGGTTCCGATACTGCGATCTACCGGAATTAAAGGAACACTTCGTTCCACCAAGAAACTACCCAAATACTTATAGGACGGCTTATAAATCGAGCGAGAAAAAAATCCTCGGTCTCAGACATAGAGGCTTTCTGTAGTAAAGGTCTCTATATCTGAGACACGGGGGAAACGTTTCCTTACGAAATTTCGTGGGGTTAGTTTGCAAAAATTTTACAATTTTAATATTGGGTGTAGATCATCCAATTTTATCAAAATGTATTTTTTGTTCCATAAAAACATTAAAAGTTGAAAGATTTATGCATTTTTAGAGGAATATTAATTTTTATACAAAAAAACTACTTTTTTCCACTCTAATTAAATTTATTTAGGAAATAAAAGACAAATAAAAAAAAAATGGAAAGCAAAATTGGAATGATCTTGATGAAGGTATACTTTACGAAATAGTGAATTTTAAGTTGTGGAGTTTTGATTGTATTTTTACAATAAACAAACTAGATAAGCGCATTTCTTATCAAACCTTCTGCTCCGCATACTTTAGCAAAAAAGATGAAAAAATAAAGAGCCAGAAATTATTTTGCCAGCAATTCTTAGAATTAAAAAAAGAGGGCTTACTGGGTGTTGATGATTGCGTAAGTAAAATAATCCCTAATTTATTATTGTTTGTGGGATTTTTTAATAAAATTTTTTTTTTTTTAACCAACAAATACAAAAAATGTTTTGTAAATTGTGTAAACGAAAATCTAGAATAAGAGCGAAACACCTCCCTACACCCCCTTGGATAACAGGCAACAATGGAATAAAAGTCTATTTATCGATTCCGCTAAGAAAAAAGTCCACCTCTTAGTAAAAGTTAATGTACGATCACATTGAACAGTCTTTATGCATTAACTTGCTTTCTGACAGCATGCGCTTTAGAGTTGACATTTTTGTTCACTAACCTGCTTTGGGTATAAATATTCTCATACTGCCACTCTATCCTGAATTTATATTCGCAGTTGGTTGCTTTTGCATCTGGAAAGTGAATGTATTATGTTATATTTTTGGCCAGAGTTTTTCTACCCTTCTATGCGGTATTCGCGAGAACCCTCCTCCCATACCAGGAGCGGAGGAAAATTTACACTTTTCTTGTAACAAAATAAGGTCGCAAAGTGTCAAAATTGCGATGAAGAAGTGGAGAATTACTAAAGACGAGTAGTAGGTGATACCTGGGGAGTAGAAGGAAGACCATATTGAAACAGAGCCGATGGCTGCTTATAAAAAGGTATACCTTAAGACGACCTAGCAAACAAAAAACTTACATAGAAACTTTTTGGGAGTGGTAAAACAAAAAATATCTTGAGAAACTGAAATCTCAAGATTTTTTTTGTAAAAAACGGAAAAAAAATAAAAACTTTGTTTTTTTCTTTGGGGGTTGGGTTGTTGTGGAAGGGTAGAATTAGAAATGAAAGGCCCCATTGTTGGTAGTCCAAAAACTCAAACCCCACCTAGGTAATAATTCCTCAATAATAAACAGGAATTAGAGGCGGACCAATGTATCGTTTTTTACCATATCAGCGTTATGAACGAGACGCTTCAGCTTTGTGCATCTCATCAAAAGCTTTTAAGTTTGCTAGCCGTTCTTTGTTCTTAGCAGCCGCGCCTTTCCCGCCGCCACTTTTGTCTGGATCTTTTACTTTTGGAAGTGGGTGTGCTTGTGCTGTCACTTTGCTGGTGGTTTGCTTTTCGGGAGCTTTTTTGGTTTTGCTTCTTCCCGTTTTTGGAGCTACTTCGTCCGTTTTTGGGAATGGTTCTTCCGTGTTTGAGAATTAGAATCTGATTTCTCCATCTTTTATTTATTTGGAAAAATTCTAAGACAGAATAATTTTCTTGAGCAGACATCTAAGCAGAAAATAATTTTCTTGAGCAGGACATCTAAGAAGACCACATAAGCAGACATAAATTTGTCTTGAGAGGACATCTAAGCAGAAATAATTTTTACTAAGCAGACTCTTTTGAGACGAAATACTTTTCTTGAGCAGAAAAGAAAGAAATAATCTTTCTTGAGCAGACTCTTAGCAGACACCTAAGCAGAAAAATGTTCTGAGCAGACGATTGAGCAGCAAGAATTTCTGAAAAACATTAGAGAGAAATTAAAAATTAATTTTGATATAAAGAAAAAAAATATTATAAGAAAAATCAAAATGCCTGGTTGTATCGCCAACCCCAGTGTACAAAAAATATGGATCAAAAAGAGGACGGATCTGTTTGTTTGGAATTAAAGAACAATGCGCGTTTGAAGCCTAGCCCAACTCATAGAGGATATTTACAAGTATGTTTATACAGAAACTAAAAGAAAAAAAATTATCGAGTGCATAGATTTGTATTCGAATGTTTTTTTCAAGCAATATTACCATCTGACCTCCATGTTGATCACATGATAATGACAGGGAAAACAATAGCACCGACAATCTACAATTAATCTCTCCTTTGCAAAATATGAAAAAGAAAAAGATAAATGGAAAAAGAACAAGTATTTTAGTATGGGAGATTCAATCAAAATGAGCTAAAACCTTGCTTTCGATTTAAGACCACAGCAAAATAATTCCACATTAGTCAAGGTTTAGATTATCAAAAATTATCGCCGCAAAAAATTGATAGAATGAAATCATGGGAAAAAATATATAATTCTCGCTAAAAGACAAAGATCTTTGCGTATTGGAAGAGCTATTCGCCTGTTGAATTGATGAAATCCAAGTGTCTTGAAACAAAGTGCCGGAGGAAAATATTTTCCTACGTAGGACCAGCAGCTATTCAAAAGAATTGGATGTTGCAGTCGGTTTTTTTTATAGTGTTTCAAAACGATATTGAGAAATGTGTATGGAATGTAACAGCAGCCAAATAAAATCAACCGTCAAAAGGTACATATTCGAAAGAGCGACATAAAAAACCCTTATCAAAAGTATTTTTGATAAGGTTTTTTTTTTTTTTTGCTTCCCTTATTCACTCAATCTTGTCTATGCCAATTTCTTCTTTACTATTATCAGGAGGATTTTGTTTGCAAAATCTGATTCTTTTTTCACATGATTACTAGTCAGCAGCAAAGTCTCGATAGGAGCCAACCATTTTCCAAATCTATGAACACACTGCTATTGCAGTTACTCAAACCAAATTGAGAGGCGCCTCATTTAGACTTTCTTCTAGCGCCTCCTGATTTGGTGAGAGTCCAAATTTCCAGTGTAAAACAGGCTTACCATGTTTGAGTAAGCCTAGTACTATTTCTTTTTGAGGTCTTTGTTACTAAAGCTCCGTTTTGCTTCATATCGAGCGTACATTTTTCAATTTCTTTTTGCTCTGCTTTTTTCGATTTCACAGAGGTAAAGTTTTTACCGCAATCTTGCTCTGACCCGAAACACAAGCTTTATTAGCTTTTTCTCTCCTGTCATTATCAATCTCAAGATTTTGCTTTGCAACATGTTCCGCAGAGCCTCAGATCTCGCCTCTTCAATTATTTGTTCGATATCTGTCTCTTTTATTTACTACAAATTTTGCGGGTATATCAACTTTATACTCGTTGGTTGTTTCCGTAATAAGTATTACTTTCGAATGCTTATTTTTAGCCAAAGTATCACGAAACTTTTTTTCTCTTTCTTCCCAAGTGTGTCATGACGTCGTTTTCTCTCAGTGCTTCTTCGAAAAACGATCACGATTTTAAGTACAAAATACGCCAATCCATTTGATTTGTTCTCTAAAACTCAGTCAAAACCGAATTATATTTTTGACGTAGAACCCATACCGAGCAATTCTGTGTCTCCCAAAAATAAACCGCTGAAGGCTAATTTAGATAGCATTTGGTTTTAGATCTTTTTCATAGATTTTATTACTGCTGCAATCGTCTATAATGAATAACGTTTTACCGTCTTGTATCCGTAAGTTTCGTAAACCAAATTTCACAGCGCATTGTCCATCCAATCAACCGATTTTTTTACCCACCAGGGAGATACGGATCGCTCGGAATTACGTTTTCATCCTCGAAAAACCAATTTTCCGATTCAAGTACGCCTTATGGTAGCATCCAGTAGCACACGATAATGATAAATTCAAAAGTTTTTTAATTCAGTCTCAAGTAGGTCAGGGTGAACTCTGTTTTCAGCAGGAGGTCGGTCCTACGATCATCGCAGAGTGCGGATGTTTAGATACATTTTTATTTTAGCACACTAATAAGCCGTCCATTTTCGAAACTAAGCATACCATCCTGCACGTAAAAATATATAGGCATCGAGGTTTCCAGCGGCCTCTGCTTCCTTTTCTATCTGTCTATATGGATGGCGTGACCAGCACCATTCGCCTTTTCTCCCGCTTCAGGTGAAGCGTGACATCATCGCTAGATCTATATCCAGCCAAAGACCATACCTTGTGGTTAGATAGTCAGGCAAACTCACATCAGCCAAATGGACCTTCCTTGAAAGCATGGGCAACTGTTTGTGTTTCCATCAGGCAAAATGTGTCCTGATTTCCACTAAACATCTGAGGAGGTTTCATGCCGCTGGAAAATATCTGATTTGGGTTGCCGTCTAGAGTGACAGAAACCTTTTTAATTTTGGGATTGTAGAATTTTTTCGGAGTCTTCTCTGGTAGTTTGCCATCCATGTTTGGTCTCAACAAAATCAGGATCCCTTTCATGCTCTTGGCCTGAGGTGCCATAGCAAGTTCAAATGTGTATGATTTATTACAGATTGCTTTCTATGCGTTGTGATGTTAGTTCCGTACAGAACAGGGAATCTGACCATTGCTGGTTTTTCAGAATCGTAGCCAACTCGGAGGATGTGAGAACTTCAAATTCCAAGTGGGATCGGAATCGTATAGTGGCTGCTTGTGTGTCAGTGCTCACTACGCTTTTCCAAAATCGTGAAATGTCAGCTCGTAAGACAGCGATCTTTGAGTTCACTATGGAAGAACGGGTGTGGGACGACAGCATCTCAAAAAAATCACAGGGGGTGGCAAGAAGAGAGAAGAGATTATCGTAAGCATTTCCAATCGGCCACGTCAGCGAACATTATTCGCCGCGTCTCCAGTCGATCCTGATTTTTCGTAAAGCTGCAGAATTGGACTACCCTGAATTAGCACTTTTCACGTTCAATGTGGTCATCACAAGTCCTCGTAACACATGAAATATCGGCATCATTAAGCGTAAGGACGGCTATTTCCTTCAGTTTAATTCAATCTTGGAAACTATCGCCCTTTCCGAGATTGTTCACTATCGTTATGGTTTACATAGATGTGATACAATTAGTAGTATATGCTTATTTCTAACTGGCAAATGCTCAACTGCAAATGTGAAAATACTGTAAACCTCATTACATTCCAGCACATAATAAGAAGCTTTAATTTGTCAAGTATGTTAACAGATCAGCATACACTTCACTTGACAAGAGGCATATTGATTCACCTGTCAGTCATCAAGTTGAATAGTTGGAGTGGGAGATAGTTTCACTTAGTTACACAGTTACAGTTAGTTACAAACGGTTACAGGTAACCGATTATTGAGAGATCAATCACGGTGGTTTCACAGTAACCAAAATGGTTATGGTGGAACCATCAAACGTTACACTGTAAACAATATGGCAAACCATTGGTTAAACGAACGGTAATCAATTGTAACCATCTGTAACCAAATGGGCATGTAACCGTTTCTATTCTCCTAGTGTATGTGTGTGTATTGAGATAGAAGCCCATTTGTGATGTGGTGTAAAGATGACCCTCTGGACCCTAAACAAAAGAGATTGCTCTAAGGATATTGCACACATTGAAGCATACTAGGGGTCATGGAAGGGAGCCTTGCAACGGTTGGTTTATATTATTTTTTTTTAAAAATAGAAAATAAGTGGGTGTAAGCATGCTATTATTTCAAAAATACTACGAAAGTTTAGTTATTTTACCCTAAGAATTAATATTTAGTAAAATATGAAGTGTTATAAGTTTGAAGAATAATAAAAAATTATCGTATATATTACTTCAAATACACTCCTTTTTCACGCCGCTTGTGTGGCCGAACGGTTAAGCGATTGGATCAAGGCCTGGGTCCGATTATGCGATTAAACCGATAAAGGAAACACTTCGTTTCCACCAAGAGAAGACCCAAAAAATTTAGGAAGTCTTATAAGATCGATGTCGAGAAAAAAAAGTCTCGGTCTCAGACATAGAGCTTTCTGTAGTAAAGGTCTCTATATCGGAGGACACGGGGGAAACTTTTCCTTACGAAATTCGTGGGTTTTGCAAAAAATTTACAATTTTAATATTGGGTGTAATTCTATTTCTGTTACAAAATTTATTTTGTTCCCCATAAACATTAAAAGTGTAAAGATTATCTATGTTCGAGGAATTTAATTTTATACAAAAAAACTACGTTTTTCCACTCTAATTAAATTTTATTTAGGAAAAATACAAAGACAATAAAAAAAATGGGAAAGCAAAATTGAGAATGATCTTGATGAAGGTATAATTTACGAAATTATGTGATTTTAAGTGTGTGGGAGGCATGTGATTGATTTTTACAATACGACAATAGGATAAGGCATTTCTTATCAAACTTCTGCCCCGCTGTACTTTAGCAAAAAAAGATGAAAAAATGAAAAAATAAGAAGCCAAGAGAAATTGTTTTGCCAGCAATTCTTAGAATTAAAAAAAAAGAGGACATATACTTTGATTTGAATGATGGTAAGTTAAAATAATCCCTCTAATTTATTAGTGTGGAATTTTTTTAATAAAAAGTGACTTGCCCCAACAAAAACAAAAAATGTTTTTGTAAATGTGTAAACGAAAATCTGAATATAGAGCGAAAACCTACTTACACCCCCTGGATAATGCAACATGGAATTATAAAAAGTCTATTTCATCGATCCTCGCGTACAGAAAAAAAGTCCACCTCTTAGTAAAAATTAATGTACGATCCCAATTGCAAATTCTTTAATGATTAAAGGCTGCACATACGCTTTATAGAATCCATGTACAATCTGCATGAAAATGAAAATCGTTTTTTGTTGCTTTTCCGTTTGGAAGGAGAAAGTTAATTTGAAGAGTTTACCCTTCTAGCGTATCGTGAGAACATCCCAGGAGCGGAGGAAATTATCATTTTCTTGTAAAAAATAAGGTCGCCAACGTGTCAAAATTGCGATGAAGAATTACCTAAAGGCGAGTAAGTATGTGATAATTGGAGTAGGAAGAAGACCTATTGAAAACAGAGCAGGATGGAATGCTTATAAAAACATTGTTTAACCTTAAGACGAACAATCCTAGCAAACAAAAAACTATATAGAACTTTTTGGGAGAGTGGTAAAAAAAGATATCTTGAGAAAGTAAATCTCAAGATTTTTTTTTTTGTACTAGAAATCATAGAATATATCACTTTTTTATTCTTTGGGGGTTGTTGTGGAGAGTGTCAGGTTAGAATTAGAAAGAAATTGCCCACCTTTTTGGTATCCAAAAAACTGCTAACCCACCTATGATAATAATCCTCCAATACAACAGGAATAGAAGTCGACCAATTATCTTTTTTTACATATCAGGTTTGAAAAGAGAAGCTTCAGCTTTTGCATCTCATCAAAAAGCTTTTAATGTTGCTCGCCTTCTTTGGTTTTAGCAGCCAGCGCCTTTCAGCCGCCAATTTTTTTGATCTTTACTTTTTGGACGTGGTGCGGTCACTTTCGCTGGTGGGTTTTGCTTTTGCGGGGGAGCTTTTTTGGTTTTTCTGCTTCTTCCGTTTTTGGAGCTACTTCGTCCGTTTTTGAATTGGTTTTCCGTTTTTGGAATTAAATCTGATTTCTCCATTATTTTAGTTATTGGAAAATTCCTAGCAGAAATAATTTTTCTTTGAGCAGACATATCTAAGCAGAAATAATTTTTAGTGAGCAGACATCTAAGCAGACACCTAAGCAGACATAATTTTTCTTGAGCCGACTATAAGCGAAATTAATTTTACTAGCAGATCTTGAGAAGAATACTTTTCTTGAGCCAGAAAGAAAAATAATTTTTTCTTAGGCAAGACTCTTGAGCAGGGGACACATAAGCCGAAATAATTTTCTTGAGCGACTATCTGAGCAGAAAGAAATTTCTGAAAAAAAATATTTTTCTTTTTTTAAAATTAATTTTTGAATATAAAGAAAAAAATATATATAAGAAAAATCAAAATGCCTGGTTGTATCGCACACAACACCCAGTGTACAAAAAACTATGGATGCAAAGAGGACGTATATGTTTTGAATTTAAGGACAATGCGAGTTGTGAAGCCTAGCCCAAACGCATAGAGGATATTACAAGCTAGGGTCTATACAGAAATAAACAAGAAAAAAATATCGAGTTGCATATTTTGTATTCGATGTTTCAAAGGAATATACATGGACCTCAGGTTGATAACATAGATAATTGACAGGGAAAAACACTAGACACCGACAAAAATTCTACAAATTTACTCTATCTTGCAAAATATAGAAAAGAAAAATAGTACATGGAAAAAATCGAAACAAGTATTTTAGTACTGCCGAGATTCAATCAAATGAAGCTAAAACTTTTCTTTCGATTTCAGACCAGCAAAAATATTTCCAAAATTAGTCAAGGTTACTTATCAAAAATTATCGCTGCAAAAAATTGATAGTGATTTAGTGAACAATCATATAATTTCGCGTAAAAGAAAGGCCTTGCGTATTGGAGAAGCTATTCGCGTGAAATCCAAGTGTCTTGAAACAAATGCCGAGAACAAATTTCCTAGTATGACAGCAGCATCAAAAGAATTGGATGTTGCAGTCGGTAGTGTTTCAAAGATTATTGAGAAATGTGGAGGATGTACATCAGCCAAATCAAAATCAACCGGCAAAAGGTACATATTCGAAAGAGCGACATAAAAGAACCCTATCAATATTTGATAAGAGGGGTTTTTTTTTTTTTTTGCTTCACTTTTCAACAATTCTTGTATATGCCAAGTCTCTTCTTGACTATTATCAGGAGATTTTGTTTTGCAAAATTGATTCTTTTTTCACATGCTTACTAGTAAGCAGGCAAAGTCTATAGAGCCAACCATTTCCCACATCTTGGATACACACTGATAGTGCAGGTACTCAAAAGACAAATTGATGAAAGGCGCCTCATTGAGACTTTCTAACTCCTCCGATTGTGAGATCTAAGTGAAGTAACAATTTCCAGGTATAAAAACAGGCCTTGACCATGTTTGAGGAGCCGCGACGATATGCTTTTTGAGAGTCTTTTTTACTAACGCTCCGTTTTGCATTCATATCGAGGGACAATTTTTCAAATTCTTTTTGCTCTAGCTTTTCGATTTCATCAGCGGTAAAGTTTTTTCCGAGAAACCTCTTGCTCTGACCCGAACTACAAAGCTTTATTAGTTTTTCTTTCTTGTCATTACAATTCAAAGATTTTGCTTTGCAAAATATTCCGCAGGCTCAGGAGTCATCGCACTTCAATTTATTTGTTCGATATCTGTCACTCTTTATTACTACAAAAATTTGCGGGTATAGTAAACTTTATAATCGTTGGTTGTTCCGTAATAAGTATTACTTTCGAATGCTTATTTTTAGCCAAAGTAGTATCACGATCTTTTTTTCTTTATTCCAAAGTGTTGAATGACATCGTTTTTTCTTCAGTGCTGTCTTCGAAAAATATCACGATCTTTACAGAAAAGAAGCCCATCCATTTGATTTGTTCTCTAAGATCAGTCAAAAACCGAATTATATTTTTGAGTAAGGACCCCTACCGAGCCAATTCCTGTTGTCTACCGCTGAAGGCTAATTTGATAGCATTTGGTTTTCTTTTTCATAGTTTAGTACTGCTGCAATCGTCTATAATGAATAACGTTTGACAGGCTTGATTCCTGGTTCGTAACCAAATTTTCAGCGAATGTCCATCAATCATCCGATTTGACACCCGGACGGATCGATCGGAATTACGTTTTGCATCCTCGAAAAACCATTTGCGATTCAGTAAGCCTTATTTCATCCAAGTAGGACAAACGATAATGATAAATTCAACAAAAACAAAAAAAAAGTTTTTATATTCACTCTCAAGTAGGTTCACGGGGGTGGTGAACTCTGTTTTTCACGCAGGAGGTCGCTCCTACGATCATCGCCGAGTGCGGTTGTGTAGTATACTTTTTATTTTAGCACACTATTAAGCCGTCCATTTTCGAAATTCAGACTGCCATCCTGCACGTAAAATATGTAGCATGAGGTTTCCAGCGGCACTCTGCCTCCCTTTCTATCTCTATGTGGATGGATTGTCCAACACCTTCGATTTTCTCCCGCTTCCGTGAAGCGTGACATATACGCCGATCTCATACCAGCCAAAGGACCATACTTTGTGGTAGATAATCAGGCAAACTCACATCAGCCAAAAGGACATCCTTGATGAGAGGGCAACTGTTCGGTTTTCCATCAGCAAAATGTTTCCTAATTTCACTAAACATCTGAGGAGTTTCATACCGCTGGAAAATATCTGATTTGGGGTGCAGTGCTGAGTGCAGAAACCTTTTTTGCCTTTTGGGTTGTTAGATTTTTCGGCGTCTCTCTGGTAGTTTGCCCTCAATCGTTTGGATCTACGAACAAAAATCAGGATACCCTTCATGCTCTTGGCATGAGGTGCCCACATAGCGAAGTTCCTAATTGTGTCTGATTTATTTTACAGATCTTTACTATGCGCGTGATATTCTCGACAGAAACAGTGAACATACCCAATTGCTGGGTTTGTCAGAACTAGCCACTCGGATGATGATGTGGAGAACTTCAAATTCCAAGGGGATATCGGAAATCGTATGGCTGGCTGTTGTGTCAGTTCTCACTACGCTTTTCAAATCGTTAAAGTCAGCTCGTAAGACAAGCGATCTTTGAGTTCAATCTGGAAAAAGAAACGGCGTGGTGGGACGACAAGATCTCAAAATCCGGGGAATGAAGAAGAGATTATAGTAAGCAGTTCCACTCGCCACGTCAGTCGCAAAACATGATTCGCCGCGTCTCCAGCATCGATCCTGATTTTTCGTACAGCCGCCGATTGGATACCCTGATAATTCGCATTTTCACGTTCCCTGCTGGGCATCCACACAGGTCCTCATTAACACATGAAAATATCGGCATCATTAAGCGGTGAAGACGCTCTTTCCTTCTAGTTTTACTTCAACTTGGATACTATCGCTCTTCCGAGATTGTTCACTCTCGTTCTGTGGGTTGCATTCGGTATTGGCTCATGCTGCCGAATTCAAGCTCAACTTGATGTCAACATCGATTGTCCCTGGAATTATAAATCGTTTTTTCCACGATCGGGAATCTTCACTGTGAGTATCCTCCAGGGCCTATAGTGCTCGGTAAGTGAGGGTTGTCCTATCGTGCGGACGCCTACCTTTGAGTCCTTCGTAACGCGAAGTTTTCGAATCGGATTTAATTTGTGTCCGTAAATAGTCGCCATCTTTTTTATTATTAGGCATAAAATAAAAGCCGAAAAAAAAAAGGACATTGATGTGTGTCCATTACCGCGGGAAATATTGAGATGTGCAAAAGTGCCGAGGAAGTTAGATGAGGGGAGCTGACGTAGGTGAGACAAATGAGAGCAACTGCAGACAGAGAAACGGATTTTTGGAGGTTGGACAGATATAAAAAAACTCAACAGTCTCGCGAGGAAGCGTGTTGAAGGCGGAGCAGGACATTCCGGAAGATGATAAAAATAGTTTTAGAGAATTTGACTCGACGGTTGAAAGAAATACAAAAGACAGACCCACCTCTAGATATTGATGTTGGCATCTTGGTTGATGAACTTCGATTAAACACTTTTCTTTTGTTTGATTTTGTTGGAAATCAAGACAAAACTTTCTACGCTTTGAAAATATATCGAATATTGATTTCAAGGAAAAAAGTTCGAATAGAGGGAGGTGTCACCTTTTAAAACTGGCACAAAATGGACGATGACGGATTGCTTCGTGGAATTTTTGGAAATATAGCGGGAGAGGGAATGAGAGAGAGGAAAAACCATACTAACTGCAAAGGAAACCCGCTGAAATTTATTTTAGCTCTTAGTACCATAAAAACATTATGGGTTGTGGGGGGAACCTGGTTCTTTAAGCGATGTCTGAGGTGTTGCAGACTTTAAAAGCACCACAAAATTAAAGAAAAACTCAAAGACTCCGCCAGCAAGCTAGTGCGAGTGTTAGTAGAGATATCAATACTCCACCAGTGCCCAGAGAACTAGATTTACCGTCTAAACCAGTGCTAAAAGAAACCTATTCGACGACAATTGCTCAACAAGCCGCTCAATGAATCGAATGAGCTTAGCCATCAAATCCACGAGCGATCCGATCGCGAACCATGAGAATATTCGCAAATTTTTTGAATGAGCAAGGACAACTCAAAAGACTGTCCGATGTCTACGAGCATCTCAGTACAAAGAAGAACATGAAAAAGACTACTGAACGAGCCGCTTTTAAAATCGAGGGGGAAGATCATGTTAGCATTCGTCAAACCTACGATGAGGGATTGAAGATGAAGAACCTCTTTTACCCTATGACTGAAGAAGATGCGAAAAAAGTCGGAGAACTTCAATCGGAAATCGATGCTTTTGACAATGTATAGCAGGAACAAGAAGCGAAAGTCCGAAATTCTTTATAAAGATGGCGTAGTTGAACAATTGAAAACTTCATCGAAAGCGAGGAAGTCTAGTGATCGAGTCGTGAGTTGTTTCCGACGTGAGGGTTTGTCACGATAGATCGATTTATACGAGATTAGGTCTGCAATTTACTCCATCGTGAGTAGATGTAGCAGCGACCACCCAAGTCAACAGTATTCATCCGCAACTCATGCTCCAAAAACCAACAACCACCAGGTCCAAAACAGATCCGACTCCACCAGTCCAAAAACAGAGCCGAAAACTTTGACAGAGGGGATCAAGGCACAGCTGCAAAAAATAGCGATATACTGATGAGCTAGGAGATTGATTAAATTTGCTACGAGCCTTCCAGGCATTATCGGGAGCATTAGGGAGACCCCTCATTTTGAAAGCAGCTGGAGAGGCTGTTGGATTCTCGCAGAGAACCTCTGGTTGCTGCTGGCTGATAGGGGGGTGTGTTGGGTACTTTTGCTAGGACTTTGTCAAACGGAATACAAAAAAAAGTCCTAGCTGATAATAAATTAAAAAATGAAGGAGATGATGAAATCGGAAAGGAACGAGAGCTTGAAAGGCGGGAAAGAGCGGAAGGGGGAAGAGAGACTTTTCTTTTAGAGGTGAGAGGAGTCGAATCGAAGATGAAATTGAAAACCGTTAGAAAATATTGTACATGAAAGAAAGACTCAAATCTGTCTAAATATGGGGGTGGTAGCGTTTTTCGCTGATAATGTACGCATTTACATCGATGTTATTTGATTTTACATTTTAAATAAAAGAATAAGAAATGGCCGCCATTCAAACGTAAATATGATCGTCTTCAACGGAATTTATCACTCAGAGGTTTCTTGGTGGACTCATCGTTGGAAATACTATGCTTATGAAAAACTTTCTCAAAATGCCGGGACTCCTAATTTGGGGTAATTGGATCTCGAGGATGTTGGAAAATTGTACTAAGCGTAGCTCAGCGACTATGTCAGAGATGGGCTGGTCCACTCAAGGATTCATTCACGAGGTATTCAGTCCAGGCAAGAGTAAAAATCATCTAAAAAAAAAAAAAAAATAAAATCCCCGATGAAATTTTTTTCAGTCGGGGATTTTTTTTTTTTTTTAACATTCCTAATGTTCTCTTCCATTCTTACTAGTCCTGACAATAGTTTCATTGTCTCCATCATCAAATAATCTGACGAATTGTCATGTCAATTTTAGCAGCCTCTGCTATAGCCCTAAAAAAATTTGTGGCACCCCATTCTTTACAAGTCTCTATATTTTCATGCCACCTTTAGCAGCAGCAGCATAAGCAGACTCAAAATCTGTGGCAACCATTCTTTGCCATAGTCTCACTAGATTTTCATGTCCCTTTGTCAGCAGCTTCTTCCATAGGCCAATCAAAATCGCGTGGCTCCCCATATTTGCAAAAGTCTCACTATATTTTCATATCCATTTTTCGCAGCATTAGCCATTAGCAGGATCAAATCAAAATGGTGCTCCCCATTCTTTGCAAAATTCACTATATTTTTCATGACACCTATACAGACCTCTATCATAGGCCATCAAAATCTGCGGCTCCCCATTCTTTGCAAAGTCTCACTATATTTTCTTAAACCATAAGGCAGCTTGGAGATATGCCATTTGATCGAGTTCTCGATCAAATAGCATTTTATTACTGTGAAAGATTCATTAATTATGCCAAGGCTTCAACAAAATCTTTTGATCCTTTCAATCTAAATCTAGGGTTTTGCGGTAATGATTGGAAAAAGTCATAAGATGGTTTTCATTTGAATTATTTTTAAAACTCAATACCAGCTTGAGTTTTCAAAGCCATTTTTTTTATTATATATAAATTTTATGTTTTTATAAATCAAAAATTTGATAAGAATGCACAGATGCACGCTTTGTTGATTTGAAATTTGATGGATTTGTACAGGGATTTGCCTGGGGATTGTATGATTGACGGGGGTTGGTAGAGGGCTTCTAGTGGGTTCCGTGGATGTGTGATGGATTTTACAGGGGGGTTTCTGTGGGGTTGCTGTGCGGGTAGGAGGGGGATGTAGGGGTGTGTGTGAGGTGTGTGTGAAAAAGTACGAATCAAACAGTTGAGCCAGGATGCCTTCATATATACCTCCTACTTAACACGACAGCACAAAGTTGCTGTCAAGACTGCAAGTCAGCGACTTATCTTCTGCAGTCGACGACGTTTAGTCGCGATTGAACATGTCCATTTGGCTGGCATTTTCTCGCCCGATTGGAGCAGAATGATTGCCGACCGCTTCAACGCTGCACAAACCACTCATGATGAGAACCAACTCATCGGCTACCGCTTCCAAACGCTGTGTTCAAGCTGACCTTTCCGGATTCAAAACATTGCCACCGATTTTATTTTTTTTTAAGCGCGCCTAAGCAAAAATTGTGGCTGGTTTTTTTTCAAACGGGCCAGTGATTGCCCACGGAACAAGACGGAAGAGACGTACAGGACAGTCCCAGACTTGGCCAAAACTACCACATGAAAAAGGAAAAACAAGAAAGAAGACGATTACTCAAGATTCTCGAAAAAAAATGGCCAATGGAACTAGAGCTTGAAAGTCGGGAAGAGCGACTTTTGGAGGTGAGAGGTAGAATCGAAGATGAAATGAAAACGTTAGAAAAATGGTACATGAAAGAAACGACTCCAAAATATGTTACATATTGGGGTAGGTTTGTTCGCTGATAATGTACGCATTTACATCGTTTTTGATTTTGATGTTACATTAATAAAAGAATAAGAAATGGCAGATTCAAACTTAAATATGATCGTCAACGGATTTTATCACTCAGCGTTCTTGTGGAACTCATCGTTGGAATTCTATGATATGAAAAAACTTCTCCAAAATGCACTCCTAATTTTGGGAAATTGGTCTCGCGGATGTTTGGAAAATTGTCACTAAGGTATTCCAGCGACTATTTTGTGATCAGAGATTGGCTGGTCACTCAAGGATTCATTCCCGAGGCTATCAGCCCAGGCAAGTAAAAAACATCTAAAAAAAAAAAATTAAATCCCTCCCGACTGAAATTTTATTCATCGCGGGATTTTTTGTTTTTTTTTTAATTCCTAATGTTTCTCTTCATTCTTCAACATAGTCTGACATATTTTCATGTCTCCATTCTCACATAATCTGACGATATTTTCATGTCCTTTTTAGCAGCCCTCTGCTATAGCCCTAAAAAATTTTGTGGCACCCCATTCTTTACAAAGGTCTCACTATATTTTTCATGCCACCGTTTGAATCAGGCAGCAGCCATAGCAAATCAAAATCTGTGGCACCCCTTTCTTTGCATAGTCTCACTATATTTTCATGTCATCTTTTCATCAGCTTCTTCCATAGGCCAATCAAAATCGTGTGCGGCTCCCCATTCTTTGCCAAGTCTCACTATATTTTCCTATCCATTTTTAGCAGCATTAGCCATAGCAGGCTCAAAATCTGTTTGCTCCCCATTCTTTTGCATAATCTCACTATATTTTCCTTACCCACCTCTAGCATCTCTATCATGTCCAATCAAAATCTGCGGCTCCCCATTCTTGCAAAGTCTCACTATAATTTTCATAACCCATAAAGGCAGCTGAGATATTCCATTTTGAAGTAGTTCTCGGATCAAATAGCCTTTTTTTTTTTTAGTCCTGTGAAAGATTCTTATTTTTGAGTTCAACAAAATTTTTTGATCCTTTCTAATCTACATCTGGTTTTGCGGTAATGATTGGAAAAAGTCATAAAAATAAAAAAAGTAAAATGATTTATTTTTTTTAAACTGTCAATACCAGCTTGAGTTTTCAATCCCATTTTTTTATTTATATATAAATTTTATTTTTATAATCAAAACTTTGATAAGAAGCACAGATCACGCGTTGGTTTAAATTTGATGGATTTGTAACAGGGATTTGCCCTGTGTATGATTGACGTGGGTTTGTAGAGGATTCTAGTGGTTTTTAATCTGGAGGGTGATGGATTTTACAGGGGTTTTCTTTGGGGTTGTATGTGGTGGGGTAGGAGGGGGTGGGGGATTGCTGGAGTGTGGTAAAAAGTACAGAATCAAACAGTGAGCCAGAATGCTCAATATACCTACTTAACACGACAGCACAGTTGCTGTCAGACTGCAAGTCAGCGACTTATCTTCTGCAGTCGCCGAGTTTATTCCCGGCCGATTGAACATGTCCATTTGGCTGGCATTTTTCTCTCCCGCTTGGAGCAGAATGCTTGCCGACCGCTCTCCAACTGCACACAACCACTCTGATGCGCACCAACTCATCGCTACCGCTTCAACACCGCTTGTGTTTCAAGCTGACCTTTCGATTCCAAAACCTGCCACCGATTTTTTTAAGCTGCCAGAAAAATTGTGGGGTTTTTCAAACTTGGCCATGTGCTCCCGACGGCACGACTGCAGAAGACTGTCAGGACATCCCAGACTTGGCCAAACTACACCTGCAAAAAGGAAAATTACTCAGATTCTCGAAATGGCCAATTGGCACTAGTCTT
>JAMKCH010021432.1:0-21244 GCA_023653785.1 Ophioderma brevispina | reverse complement strand
TGTTCATCAACCCCATCACCCAATGTCAAAAAGAAAATTTACGACCCATGAACACAAACAGCTTCACACCACAACAGCCAACAACATCCCGCTGTTCATGGATTATACCAGCATCGTTCACGCATACTCCATTGAAAACACGGATCATTTATGTCGAATTTACCAAGACAACAGAAGGAACGTCTAGGATTTTTTTTTTGTCCAAAAATGGTTCCTTTTATACCACATGAACCGTTATACAGAAAAACTTCTAACCCGGTCACATATTTGTTTTAAATCCTTAGTATTAAACCCGGATATCAAATTTTCACAGATGCCTCTAAAGTCTGTATGAGAGAATCTATTTTGGAACAATGGCAGTCATAAAAATAACCCAGCGGGACGTGTCGGCTGCTGTGAGATTCACCAGAACTAAGAAAGATGTTGTGGTTGCTTTTGCAAAATAAGAAAGAGGAAATGGGTCAGGACCCCCCCGCCTCCAGTAACACCCCAAGTATCATGTCTTTCAACAATGTATGCTGGAGTCAAATTTAGCAACCAAACTACAAATTTGGCAGCAATTTTAACAAAAAGCTACAGGTGAGACATGCATTACGATGATTTAGGAAGAGTGCAAAAATAGATCTTCAAAGCTATTATCAATACAATAGAAATAAAAAAATAAGATGGTATACTACACTAGAGTGCGAATTTCTTAACTCTTTGCATGCAGGCCCGGGGGGGGGCCACTTGTATTCCAGGTGATATCTGTCGTGTACAAAAACGAGCTTAATTAGGGTCGTTTGTGAGACAGGAGATGTACGCGCGTACATTGTTTAGGGTATCAAAATCATCAAAAATTCAAAAATTGGGTGTGTTTTTCCTCGCCAAATACGGGTTAGGGGTGATATTTTGAAGGCTTGCACCAAATTCACATTAAATACATGCTAGAAAATAGTGTGTTTTGTTTCCGATTTTCTGATTTACCTGGTAGATCCCCGGAGTAATTTTAAACCATTTTCAGCCTTATTTTAGCTTATTTTCTCTATTTCGTTCGTCCGTCCTCCAACACATACAGCCTATGGAGTTTTCATTTTTTGTGAATGATCATTACCAGTATAATGTGCGCCAGAAGCGGAATTAGGGTCTCTCTCTTAAGTAAGTCATTCAAAACACAAGTTCATGAATAGTCAGTGTGGTTTTAGTTCAATGAAATGGCTGAATTTGCAGAAAACACGTCAATAATTAAGACTCCGACAAGACTCATTAATTCCAAAGAGATAGACAACTTAACAAAGACCTGCAGAAACCCCCCCCACCCCCACCCAACCCCAACCACCCAACTCTATAAATATAAGGGATTACAATTGTAAATTACTAGGGGCCCAAGATAATGCATAAAGTTGATATAAAATACGAAACGTCAATGCACCCACACACACGTAGACTAAATGTGTACCTTTAGGCTCATACAGCCCCGATGTTTATGTATGATTTTAAGGAACATTTTTAGGATAAGTGCGGTTTAGGGTAGCAAACTTATGTAAAATACTTGTTTAGGGTGGTATTTTTAAAATTGTCATGCCCAATTAGTGTGTAGGATAGTAAAATTAGACCAAAATCACTGTTAAGGGTAGCATAATCGAACCCAAAGTACTTGTGTAGGGTAGCAAAATCAACCAATACGTGCTTAGGGTGTTTTTCTTGCCAAGTGGAATACGCGCTTAGGTACGGTTGGAATGACATACGCAGCATTGATATCACCTTGAAATACAAGTGGCCCCCACGGGAGCATGCAGGCTGCAAAAAATTGCATTTTTACCGGAGTGGTCAAAATATTGATTCAGAAGAAAGCTACCTATTTTATCATTTACCCTGTGAAATTTGCACTACAAGATGTTTGGTTTTGGATGTTATGAGCACAAATCGGTCCCATTTGGCAACCAATATTAGTCTTACAGAGTATCTTTGAGGTTACAAATTGTTTTAAGGCTATATCAAACACGAATTGAAATCATCGCGTGAACTTTACAGATATGGTATGGGGTCAAGGTCGCCAATACAGAGGAAATTGTACAAAATGAAATTGGCCACCTTCCTTTTAATATCGTATCTTAAACGAATCAAGTAAATTCAAAAGAATATTGGAAAATACTCAGTATTATTAGCAGCCTTATGTAATATTATATGGAAAGGTCGTATTTCATTAGTTTAAATAGAAATGATCGGCTTTTTTATTTGGTGTTTGATAACTGTTAACATTTGAGTAGCGTGTAATTTTGTCAGTATGAAACTGGAGTGCATAAAGTTGATGCATACACGTTTGGTCTGGCAAGAACACAAATCGGTTTGACAATAAGACCAAAATCGGGTGGGACAGTAGGAAAAGCACCCAATAATTTAATGAGTTGGTAAAGGATAGCCAGCGATAATGCGAGGGAATCGAAACAATGTTGAGCTATGCATTTTTTAAATTAAAATCGGGGATAAGTGTGTACATTCCATCATAACTGCTTATGTAGGAAACAACCACCAAATAGTGAAACAAATAAGTATTTCGGAATTGTCATACCATCTCCCAACAAATAGACATACAGCGATGGAGTCTCAAAATTTTGCACTAAACAGCGGATGGTGATTTACACCATACAGAACTAAACAAAGATACAATAAATGTTTTGTGTGTGAGGTCAAAACTGTACAGGTCATTGAGCACACAAATCATGCTGAAAATCTGTGTATTCATCTGAAGTCGGAATTTTGATACGCCACGTATAGAAATTACGAATCAGATTAAAAATATACGGCCTTGTCTTTAATACATGGATTCAAGCCAACATTGAGGTTAGGTTGCCATATCCCATGCCAGTTACAAAAATATAAAATTTTTAGTTTTTAAAATTGATGATTTTTTGAGTTAGATTAGCAAATCGTGCTAATCCTTTTATCAATTACTTTGATTTGCGTTACCAAATTCCTGGTTAAAAATAGTCCATCCGGCAATGAATAAACAGTATCATTCTTCGCAAGGAGGTATTCTTTTTGTATTTCAGTATGTGGATGTTTGTATCAGGCACCATAATATTGTATTGGGCAAAAACAATGAATAGCAATGTATCATGTTTCAGTTGCAAAATTGCAGAAAAATTGACAGTGACAACAATTGTGTGCAGAGGAAGAAAACCGATCTGCGGTTGCAACAGAGACCAAAGATCTATGTAAAGTTAATCGGTAAGACTGGTATTCTGAAAGGGAGTTCTAACTTTAGCCGCGTTAGTCCTACATGAGTTGACTTTTACCTTTTTTCTTTTAAAAATACTGAAAGTTAACTGTAATGGATGAGAAAATTCCTCAGGATGGGTCATTGGCCCATCTCATGAGGATTTTTCTCCCACCCTTACAGCCATTTTTAGAGGGTGAAGGAAAAATATCCACTAATGTAGGACTATCCCTGGTTTAAACCCAGGTCTAAAGTAGACTCCTTCAAGAATACCAGCTAAATGATGATCTACAGAATTGATTACAGGCTTCTCTGTTAATAGCATGAACCCAATTAGGCCTCATATCCACAAAATAACCTAAAAGCGGTCTGTAATTCCACACATAAGTGCAAGAATAATAAAACGGGCCATGTTAGTATATGAGGGTCGCGAATGATACTAGACACCTGCTGATCAATGAGCCAAGCATGACATTAGGTTACTCTGGCCACAAAAAGTGCAAAGGCAGCTAAAGAAGAATGGTTTAATTCGGTGATAATGGGGCAGAAGTGACGCTCCTGAACCTGGCCTGCATTTCTGTTAATCTGAGACAGTCTGGCATGGTAAGAAATCAATTGATTGCAAAACTGCAAAAACAAAAAAAAAAAATTATGGAACAAAGTTACAAAAACAGTTTGTTGCTACTACACAAGACATGCACCATAACAAACAAATATGACAATTTGAGCTTGGAACTACCCAGGAGTGCACTGCCGCCTTGCCCCCCTACAATGTGTCAGAGCCTGCACCCCTGTAGGTATAAACATGGACTTTTTGCCCAGCACAGGGTGCAATGTGGATCTAGAAATATTTTTTTTGTGGGCACCCATGCCGCTCTACCACTTGAACAGTGTGTGGTGCCTGAGTGTTTACTTGTTGTTTAGAAAAAAAATTCTTGAGAAAAGTATTTGAATCCCACCCCCACCCCGCTCTCAGAATTTCGAACTGACTTTAAAAAAACTGGGTATACCCAAATTTTACAAATTGGTCGGCAAGGAATAATGACTGGCGCCCACTATTGAGAATTCCTGGATTCCACCCCTGATCTCCAAAGGAACTGGAAAGAGCAACCTCCTTGAATATGGACATATGGACTCATGTATTGCCGTGATAGTTCATTTTCACCAATTGATGCAATAAGACTTTTGTAAGGATGGAAACAAGATAAACAATCCAAACATCCCTATTCAAGAATAGGATTAGGTATTAAAAGTTGAGTTAATGGAAAGAAATATGGTGAGATAAATTAGGTTAATTTTAAAAAAAGAAATGAGCAAGGGCTATTTATAATAGAGTTGAAGTAGGGTTCAGATTGAGCATCAGAATAGTATTTCACCAGGGGATATGGATTAGGATCGAATTTCCAACTAGAATAAGGAAACAAGCTTGTATAGAGACACATATTAGATTTGAGAAACTAGACTTCCGATCTCAGCTGTTGAAAAATCTCATTTTATCATTTGACAAAAACCGGAATTAAAAACAAATAATATTAAAGCAAAACAGGTGGCACAACTGATTTTTTGGATATCGATCCACTAGCTATATCAGGACATATTTTATTGAATTTACACTGCCAGCAACCAGGATTTTGTTGGTTACAACAACAATCTACATTTAAATATAGAGTGCTGACTGTTGGCAAATTTATTGCCAGTTTACACAACAAACCTAAATCTATGCTTGAAAAGTAGGGCCAAAATAGAAAACCTCACCAAAAACGGCCATTATTTTCAGAAAAATGTACGTGATGTGGTTACAGGAAATGTGGTTATGTAAAATATATATATTTTATTAACAAACTACATTGTTTGATCCTCATTGTAACATGTTTTCATTTAAAGGAATGAAACGGTGGGCAAATTTCTAAATCAAATAAATTCAGTAAAGGAAGTCTTGCCTATTTTGGGGCCATGAAAACCAATTTTGAATCCCAAAACAGAAAAAAAAAGTTGATGAATTTACTGAAATTCAGTGATTGATTTGGTTTGTTGGTGAATACTCAGTTGATTTAAAGAAACAAGGTCTGAAAACCATGTTAAAAACTTACAGGGATTTTTGTAGTCTGCAAAGATATCCGTGGACTGTTAGTTTTCCTGGGGAGTTGATTTCAAGTAATGTTTTTGGTTTACAAAGATCTTTTTGTAGATTGGTCATAGAGGGTGGTATTAACCTGCAAATCAAGAACTGAGACTAGAGGGAAAGATTCCAAGCATGGAGTTTCACAGATTTTGCCGGGTGTGATTAGATGGTATCCATTTGTTATGCAGTTTTCAAAGCCGTAGGTATTTAAAAAAATATGATATTCAGAAATGGCAAGAGTTACAACTCTTGCTTAAGGACCCATTTGATCTATGGGATACAAAGAGAGCAAGGCTTACGCTTTATGAGATATTTAGTTCTTTCCATCCGTTCTTTTACAGTTTCAAATTTCATGAGCTTGTAGAAGGTCTACCCCGAGCAATCAGTGCACTTAATTGTTTATAATCAGCCCTCTGACATAAGTATCTCGGCCCTTGCGGTATAAGGATTCCGGACATGCCCAGTACATTTTCAGTTCCACCTTGTCTATCTACTATGGTTTATTGGAAATAGTTGCTCTTTTGACTTATTTTTATTTCTTATGCTTTGAGATGAATAAATTATGCTCATATCTGATAGGTCACATCAAAAGGTACGTTATTCTGCCAAAGCTCATTCTTTAGGAAACATCAAAATGACCGCAAAATAAAAAAGAACATGCTTTGAGTAGATGAGATGTACTTTTGATGTAATGACAGTGCCCAGGCCCATACAAGGGAGGGAGGTGGGACGGATGCCCCCCCCCCATTCCCCCAAAAAAAACTGAAAAAAAAAAGGCAAAAAACCCCAAAAAAATAGGTTTATGTTTTTGTCGAAAAGGCGTTGGGTTAACATTCAGTAAAAAGTGCACTTGTTGCCCAATCCCCCCCCCCATAATTGACATTATGTTTAAAAAATATTGTTCATTAGCTTTTCAAAACAGCAAACCCATTGAATTAGGATCCAAAAGTTGTCCTACTTAATGAAATCTGTGTTTTTATATTTATAACTTGTTACATGGTACAGATTTGGTTTGCACACATTAACCAAGTGTTTTGATGTGTTATGTTAAAAAAGTAGTAAAAACAACGATTATCAATTAGGAAAAAATCAGTCCATTGGGACACCAAATTTAATGGGGTTTGAAAAGCTAATAAGCTATATTTTAAATAGTATAAATTCAATGCATAAAGTTTATTAAAGATCTGAAATTGGGGTCGCTTTTAGGGTTAATTTTTTTTTGACACTCTGTAGCTAAAATGTCACATTATGCCCATACACATGGTTAGGTTTAGATTTTGTAAACAGGATCCCTTAGATAATCAGGTTTAGTTCCAATCATAGTATATTATACTCTAAGATTAACAACGTGACTTTAATCAAACACAATGACATAAAACATACGAGTGAAAAAAGAAAGGATAAAGCAAAAAAAGGGAAAAATTCTAGGGCACTGGTACAGGAGGTCATAGGTTAACTTGGCCAGGCCTGTCCTTCAGGACAACCCAAGCGTGAAAAGGAATACAAAATACTCACCTACAGAAATACTCTGAGAAAATACCTGAAATGGTTCAGGTTGAACAGGGCATGTGATGTATTGTTTGGTTGCTGGAATTATATGGAGGGCAAAACTAAAGTCATTAAACATAATTGTACCTTCTGTGAAAAGGAACCCTCATTTTACTTTAAACAACTCTCAAAACAACTCTTTAACAATTTTCTTGCACTTTTAATTCCACAAGCTGCTGCTTCAGTTGTACTTCCAAGAGAAATCTTGACAAATTGAATGTTGTCAAGGAAACTGTGTTCCTGGAGCATGGTCCTTTATTAACCTAAACATTAATCCTAATGTAATGCAGCAAATGAACAGGAGTTTGTGTGGCAAGTTTAAACACTGGAATGCTAAACAGGCAGAGTGCTGATCAACTGGACTGATTCAGTCTTTCAAACCAAAACATGCAGCAAAGTTTAGAGGAATGAGCAGTCAAAATGGTCAGCAATAAACAATCATCTATACAGCAAGCCTGGTAGGTTAGGATGGAGTTAATGTCCAGCCCTACCTCTACCTCTACTTCTAAGACTCAACCTTAATCCTAACCTCAAACCCCAACCTAACCCCAATCCCAATCCTAATCTTAAACCATAACCCTAATTAATAATGCCCTCAAAGTATTTTACCAAAAATCATATCAACATCAACAATATTGAATTAGTGGCCTTTAAAGGTGGTTACCCGATCAAGTCCAATTTGTTCATATGATGTTTTCTCTCTTTATGTGAAGCATACCACCAAAAACTATGATTACACTTTTGAATTAAAACGGTCCAGCCGTTTGGATCGTAGAATTTGCACTTACTGGCACATCGGCCCGTGGTGTGTTAATCAATTAGGTATACCAATTTGGAAACGTTTTTGTTCATAACATCCAAAGGAAACGTTTGCCTGTGCCTAAAAGAACACTGGGGTATGAAAAAATAATGAACTTTTCCTCTGATACCAAATCTCAAATGTTGATGGAATTTTGTTGGCGTACAGTCGTGTCCGAATTGAAGGAAAATAAGTGGTTGTCCCACGTGGGACAACCAGGTTGCAATTTTTGGTTTCTGGCAAAACTGTGGTTGTTTCGGATTTTGAAACACTTTCTTTATATATACATGAAGCCCTGGTTTATGTTGGTAATTTGTAATGACTAATACCCAAATGAAAGCATTTCTGAGTTACAAATGCTTTCATTGAAACAATTTATCGGCTGTGTCAGGTGCGGCACATTCAAAGTGACTTTTGGCTTTATTTTATGGTGTCCGCCGGGGCAACTGTAAATAATTTTTGGTGTCCGGCCCAATTTGGTTGTCCCGGGCCGACGGACACCGCTATTCGAACACTGCTGACAGCTGATTTGCCGACCAGCTGACTGATCAGGCATTTAAATTTGCTTTGTGGTTTCCGTTTAACAGACTGAGCAATCACTGTTTCAACAATCAGCAGTCAGCTTTTAAACTTGCTGGGGTTTGTTGGGCCTGTGATTGGGCAACTACACAATATACTCGCTTATCTTCTTGTAAGTAGAACATATGAACAACAAAGAAACTGGCTGTATACATGATAAATCTTCTAGCACATTCATTGAGGTTGTGCAGTTTTAATAGTTTAATTAAGGTCAATATGTTACCACGTATCTACAATACAAATGTGTATAATCTCTTATAGTTAAAATAAGTTAAAATTGCTATAACATTAAAAAGGCCCATGGATTCTTACAGTACATCCAATTAAGGTACAACCTATTTTTAATTTTTTCTTAGAAATAATACCCCTTTAAAAATCTTGATAAAGGTAAAATATAAACGTATTACATCATTTTTATTGAAAATTTTCAATATTTTTGATATAATGGTGTCACACATTTGCTTAAAAGGTAAAATGGTTAGCACACAATTTTGTGTCTGTATGTCATGGCGAGTAGATTTATTTTCATTCCTTACTTCTTAAAAACTATTCCTTTTTTCTGGATACAAATTCTAATTCATATTTCTTTGTTCACTTTGCTGTAATCCACTTCAATTAACATGTGGCTGGGTCACATGCAAGTTCTTATTTTACCCTTTTCCCAATTGAAAGTGCAAATGTACAAGACATCATTTGGTCATTCAGATTACAGAGTTTCCAGCACTGCTGAACCATCAGATGATCTGAAGGATTCAACTCCTCCTTCAACACAGCATCCACGATCTTCATCGGCTCCTCAAACCAATGCACACATAATGTACATATTAGTGAAGGCAGACAGTGCAAAAGATAAAGTGAACCACCGGAGGCATGCCTAAAAATATCCATTTCCTCCAGGTACGAACACTGCATCGGAGTCCAGCACCACTGTAAAGTGCAGTGTAATTATGTGTGAACAACTGCGGATGGCAGAGACAGCAGTTGCAACCAGTTCTTTCCAGCTGATGCCGGTATTTGGACTTGGAAATAAAATCTATTGCACTGTCAGACAAGAGCAACTGTACAAGCACTACAATGAGTAAACCTTTGGCAAGAAGATAATAGAAGTAATATCCCGATTTAACACTCTGGGCAGTTTTGTTGGGATGCAGGCGTTCTTGTTCCACCAGAAACACAAACTGAACATCTGCATGAGCCATGTGGTCCACAGTCGTGGTAGCACCCATTATCCCCTGAAGTTCCGTAGTATGCCGCTCTGGCAGCTCCGATGACTCGCCACATACGTGTCCATTTCACTTGTGAGGTATATTTGTTTTCATAAGATTTCTCCAAAACCATGTAGAAGGCAAGAGGTTACTTTGAGGTATCTTGTGGAGGCAAGGATTCGATCTGGGCGACTTTCAAATCCTGGTTCAGGCTGGAAAAAAAAACAGAAACAAGTATTTTTAGTAAACTTTGCAATATGAAATTTATGTCCATGCCAGAGGTCTAGATAAGAAACATTTCTTGGTTAAAGTAAACTATGACTCTGCATAGGAATACACATTTGACCTAATTGACCCTTACGTGACCTTGACCTTAGTTGCATTGCATTGCCAAACTCCAAGGATTATAAAATTTAATTATTAAGATTGGAGTTAGAACTCAAAAATGGATAATTTCAACATGCAAAGTTCACATTCCAGCTTAACATTTCTCATGGACAATGACCTCATTAAACCCCTACATGACCATACCCAATAATTATTGTAACCAAGTCTCATCAAGATTAGCATTAGACTTTGCAATGGGAGAACTCTAACATGCTATAGGTTGATATTTCAACTTCACATATTTACTGCAATTCCCTACATTTGACCTCTATATGACCGTGACCCAAATGCCTTGGTATCACTGTATCATCCTATTTGCAACAATTATTGTTGTAAAGTTTCCCATAAAAACAGCACACAACCAGCTACACATAGTCATAGTTCATGAATAAGCACGGCCAAGAATTATTTACCCAGACTAAAGGTTAAAGGGATAAGCAGCGATTTGCTGATCCGAAACATGGAAAAAATCATCAAAATTTGTATTTTGGTATTTTTGTTACTGGCATGAATGTGCTAACATAACCTGCAAGTGGTTGGCTTCAAATCCGTGTATTAAAGACAAGGCAGTACTTTTTATCCGATTCTGTAATTTCTATACGTGCATATCAAAATTCTGACTTGAGATCAAAAACCTTTCCCGGTGAATATTTCCGATTTATAAGCGTAATATTGTGCACCATGACCTGTACAGTTTGACTTCAAGCACAAACATTATTGATCTTGTTTATTATGTACTGGTGTTAACCACAAACAGCTGCATAGTGAGATGCCATTGCTGCATGTCTATTTGCAGGAGGCAGTATGACAAATTTCCTCAAGTTAACGGTACTAATCATTTTTTGCTATTTGGTGTTTTTGTTCCTACATTAAAGTAGTTATATGGAATTGTACATGCTTATCTTTGATTTATAAGCTAAAAAAATGCATTTCACATTTTTTGTTTATTCTCTCGCAATATCGCTGCTTATCCCTTTAACATTCCAACTTAATATTTTACTGAGCAAACACTCCCACACCCATATTAGGTGAAAGATCACCAAAACATCTTTTGTGAAAAAAAAACACTTAGTATACATTTCTTTCATCAGTACTTCATTTTCAACCAAATCTGGGCATGTTGTGCCGTGGCCAACAATTCAAGAGTAAGAACTGATTTACGTGTCACTGTTAAATTGAGATATGAAAATATCACATTTAATAACATACTGCCCTTTGTGACAAGACTGATCAATTTGTACTTCAAAATGCCGGTGGGATCCGATTCTATGAATATTTAGAGGCATGAAATGAAGAGCTACAGCAAATATATAGCTGTCACAGTTAGGGATGGCACTGCTCAGAACCCTCACTTCTAGGAAAATCAAATACCCCTGGCACATAATGTGATATGAATCATTGAAATTGACAAGCCAGTCGAAGACTTCCTTGTGATTTTAACTTCCCCAGAACTTCCTTTGATGCTTAATTTAGATTTAGGAAGATAGTGCAACCAAGAGGAATATCTGGTTGGTGCACAGGGGCAAATACATCCCTCCCTTTGATGTCAACTACTAAATTTGGGGTGTGATCTATTTGAAAAGCATGTATGATATATGTGTTGCACAGTTTCATTGGTGTTTGTTTGTGTCTTTGTATGATGATATGTTTATGTTATGATTCCCTTTTTGGTGCATTCTACACATGCCCATGATAGCATCTACAGCAAAGGGACCAATTTCATGTAACTAGGAAAGAGGCTCTACGGAGTTTCAGAAGATGACTTTCCTGTTTTGGTGTGTTCTGGACATGTCCATGAAAGTACAGCAAATGCACCAATTCACAACTTAAGGGAGCTTATGATGACAAGAGCCACAATTCATATTTAACTAGGAAAGAAGCTCTAGCTCTAGGGAATTTCAGAAGATGTTGACCCTCCACCCTTTCCCATATGCATTATACTGGCATTGGTCAGGATCATCAGCTCGCTTTACTTAGTAGTAATAGTAGTAGTCAAACCAAAGTTTTAAATCCATGACATCAATGTGCTGGATGCCATGGTCTAGCTCTCCAGAGCCAATGCCCTTGTAGGTAGATCTTCTTTTTATTTCTACCAGGGTAACTAGCTACCCTACTCATGGGATTTCCTTAGAAAACCTGATGGGGGGGGGGGGTGACGGTTTAGCCACCGACAACCCGGCCCTTGGACAGGTAGTACTGGTTACTAGGATACCAGGAGCAGGTCAAAAAAACCTGACCTATAACCTAACCTACTTTGTGTTGTGGGGAATGTTAATTTACTACAATTGTCTTCTGCATTAGCTTATTCCTCATTTATGATACATGCAGTATCCTCCAAAATACAGTGGAGTTGTTGCAATGACTGACAGTTGGGCAAGTTTAGGAACTTTTACCAGTTCCCTATTGAGCATCCAGCATTTTACCAGTAAAATATTTCCCCGGGAATAGTGTACGATAGTGGAGATAGGGTAATTTGTACTGGCACAAGCATTCAGGAAAATTTCAATTGACCAAAGTCAAATTTGCTGAGTAGAGATTACTCTTGGGTCAATAACAACAATGCATTGTGGATTGACCTTCAAAATAGCATGGTCCCATGGTATGGCCATATTGATGTCTTTCCTTTAAGTTTTTGATTCATTCATTGGATATTTCGCCCAGCAGCTTATGTCAAGTTAGACAAGTTAGAAGCCAGGGATGCTTAATTGCTTCAGCGTCTACCTAAAGAATAACACAGCGAGTACGTCATAAAATGATACTTGTTTCCTCTAGTTACAAATTGCAATTTAGGTTGCTTAAGTTACACTTCAAGGAACATTTACCAAACAATTTAAGCAATTTGCACTGCCTGTTGCAGCCATTTTAAGTGATATTAATTGCACAGTAGATTGCTGAATGTCATGACCTGATTGTAAGGGAAGGTCACAGGTCATGACATCAATGTCACCACGTGTGGGGCTATTTCATTAAAATTACTTTTGCAAATTAAAACCTCCATCATTTTTTCAGAAATATTGGTAAAAGCTAGCTTGCTATTGCTTGTTAAAGTTTTCAAGGTGAGGAGAAAGTTCAAATTTATTCCCATTCTACATATAAAATGCTCTTTGAGAGTAAAATTTAATAAGGAATTATTTTTAAGATTGATTTTAAGTGGGTCGCAAGGTTGCACATCTAATAGGGTCCTAATTGCTATGTGCTGTTCAGATAATTAATCATAATTGAACATGCATGCATGCATGTGATGTATTATGTTGTCATGAAACTACATTCATCTTCTTACACTAAATAGATAAGCCGGTTGGAATGATTAATTTGCAAAATGTGCAGAAATTTTTACCTTGGGAATAGAGATTCAAGGAACCAAAGTGATTAAATTGATTCAATCAGCACGTTCATTTTAACATTCCAGGAGGAACAAGCTGGTTTCACGGAAAGTCACTGGAGAGGGAAAATCTCATTCACATGAATTTTAATTCCAAAATTAGTTCAATATGTAAATTTTTCATGGAATCACAATAAAACCATCAGTGATTTTTCTTAACCAGACTAGAATCAAATTCATCATAAATCATATTTTGAAAACATTTTTGGAACTGGAATGCAATTAAATTCATGATAAATCATGCTTTTAAAAACATTTTGCAAATGGGAAAAGTGAATATGATCCCAAAGACTGTTTTATGATGACGATAAGTGTTTGCACAGAATGTGATGTGAGTGATCCCAAGACCCAGACAGAACCTGTATTTACATTTGAAGCACTACTTCACAGTCGCTATCCTGTATTCAGTGGAGATTTTGTTACCATAAGGCGACGAAAAAAACCCCGTTTTACGGGCCCGACCGACCCTGATTTTTCAGTTTTGTCGCCTAATTCATACAATATTTTTTTAAAAATCTTTTTAAATGAGAAAATGTTGCTCAATAACATACTGCACATTTAAAATTATTTGTAATCATTTTGTAATTTTATGTTAAGTGAATGGACTTCTTGGTCACCTCCTTCCCAACACCTTATAAATCCACCCGAGTAGAGTGGGTTTTGAGAGAATGGTTGAAGGGAGAGGGTGAGTGAAGAGAGTTTAATCTGCAAAATTTACATGGGCTGTTGAAACTCTAATAACAGAGGAAGGTAACGTGGGCTGTTAATATGCCTAATAAAAGAAGATATAAAACCAATCCAGTGAAAGTCCTGTCACTTTAAATGAATGGACTTCTTGGCCACCTCCTTCCCACCACCTTATAAATCCACCCTGAGTAGAGTGGGTTTTGAGAGAATGGTTTTGGGGAGGGCAAGAGGTGAAGAGTGTTTAATCTGCAAAATATATGTGGGCTGTTGATAGTCTAATAACAGACAAAGGTAAAGTGGGCTGTTTATGCCTAAAAACAGAGGAAGATACAAAACCAATCTAGTGAAAGTCTATGGATTTCAAGTGAAGTTCTTGAATTACACAAAAAGTACTGAATTTGTATTATGAGAAAACACGCAGTAGAGGCTTTTTTAAATCCACAATTTCCATTGTTAAATAGCAGAAGCTTGCACATTTAATGACTTGACAGTCTCTACTAGGGTACTTGAAGCAGCAGTTCAAACCTAATTTGTTCAAACTAAATTCACACCTGCTTTCAAAAAAGGGGAATCCTTGCATACACACATAAAATTCCCCAAAATTTTGTTACAGAACCTGCACTATATTATTTAGTGAAATAGGTCTAGCATTAAGTCAACCAGTGAGTGAACCAGACAGCCCTGTTAATTATCTATGAAGCACTCATGCAAGCAAGAGTACACAACGCTTACCATTTATGCATCCTACTGATAGTTACGGTCTCACTGTGAGTGCTGGCCATGACAATTTAGGTTGAATAACTGCTGTTAAAGGCAATGTCTGCTTTAATTCAGTTGGTGGCTGTGTGTGATTTACAATAAACCAAGTGGATTGCTTTGTGATTTCAATACCAGTGGATGCAGAACATTTTGCAAAGTGGAGGGGCCATATTGCTTCTGTGTGCCCAGTGGTCTGGGACTATTTTGGAAATTGGGCCAAATATATCAGATTTGTTCCAAAGGTGGAGAGGGCAAGCCCCCCCCCCCCCCACACTTCCAAAAGTGGAGGGCCCTCAACCACCTGACCCCCTTATTTTGCTGCTGCTGCTGCTTACTAAGCTTAACTAATATCACATTCAATTCCTTGCCCATCTCTTGGGCTCTATACCTGCCTAGCACCTACCTGCCATGATGTAGAATAATGTTATGGACAATCAACAAGCCTAGTCTTAGGTTTTTCAGATGCTTTGAAGAAGTTTAAATAGGGACACATGACTTCCAATTTCTCCATCCTGCTTTGTTTTCATCATTTTCATTTATTTCAATCAGTGGGTTGGAGTCTGTTCCCAAACTTGTGCATAACCCTACTATGCGTATGTCCTATATAACAGACTTTTTCATACCAGTTACACAGTGCTTTGGTCTTGCAGGAATGACATAGTATGGAACGAACCACTGATTTCCCACTGGTTATGTTACAACTACCACCTCACCATTTTTGTGTACTCTGCAGGTTCCTGCTCGTTATTCATAAGGGTAATTTTTCAAAGGATTCTTATTCCGAAAAATACAAGGGTCATTCCTTCAAACTATATACTAAAGGTTATTTTCCTACAACACTCCTCCTACCTCTGACCTTAGGCCTAACTTTAACCGTAGCCCTTGAAAATAATAACCACCGTTATTTTGTTTCGGAACAACAACCCTTTTGGAATATCGATCATGCAGTCACCACTATGTACAAAATCTAGTTTAGATACAGCAGCACCTCTAAACAGTCATCTGAGAAATTGGAACGGTTATTGTAGTAATGTAAACCCACATTAGCCCTTTCATCCCTGGTAGATTAGATATATCACACAAGTCAGCCATTTTAAAAAATCATCAACCTAAGACTAGGCTTGTTTGTACTCATTTAGATGCATTTTTCATGCTGCTTCTGAATGTGGTCATAGAATTGCAGAATGTTGAATTTTTTAACAAATATTAGACAAATTTTGATCTCTTCATGACTCTTGTTGCCTACAAGGTCTAAAGTGTTAAGACACATAACACTAGACATCTGAGCCCGTAACACTAGACAACAGCCCATTATACCGGACAGCTTATTGGGCTATTTACAGCTGAAAACTAAACACAGACGCCCATCTATTTCACAGTAACGCAATCCGAGTTCACACTGATGGCACAAGAGTGTCGATTTCCATTCGGTAAGCCGAGTAGGGCGATAAATGGGCAGTGGAATTATTTCTGAAATAATATACTTTAGGCAAACATGCTGACTGAGTGAGGGAATCCCTGTAATTTGAATATATTGACATCTGTTTATATTTTTTCAAGAGAGTTATGGACCCAATCATTCCAATTGCCATGACAGTATAAAGCCTGGCCAAGAGTTAACAGTACTTTCTAAATTACTTGAATTATCACCTTACTAAAGTATGACTAATTACTATTACTAATTAGTATTACTAATTCATTCATTTCATTAACCCTTGTCTACCTGGGACATTTTTGGAGTGTGTTCCTATGCATATTCCATGGAAAACACCTTTCAATATGGAATAAAGCCTAATCTTGTTGTATCATCACCCAAGCGGCACAATTCTTCTCAGGTTAAAAAGTATTTTCCATGGAATATGCATCCATCCATGATGTTTGTAACACAGCCAAAAGAGGGGGTACCTTGATTTCTGTTATGAAACATCCAATTTCTATAAATTTTGTACCACATCTTAAAGCTTAAGAGTTTCTTCTTTCCATAATTGATATCAAAATAAGTTCAAACATTTCCATTATGACATCACTATGACATCACAAATCAAGGAAAATATGAAAATACTGGATAAAGGTTTAAAGTGTGAAGAATTCAGATCATAGTACAATGCCAATAAGTGCAGGATTAACATTTTTAACACACAAATATATGCATATACCAGCAAAGTAATCACTACATGCTGGGGGTAGGACATGCCAACCTATATAACAGCAACAGTGAATTCAAATTGGTATATCAAGATCTGGCGTAACCCAAGTGCTAGTCTTTTTTTTCAAAGACTAACAGTAGGAGGGCGCTCTTAAGCATATCCGATGGTTACAGACAAAGACTTGACTAAAGGCTATCTGGTCACAAATATATAAATCTAAATAACCGTTATTGGAAATTACACCGTTTTGCAGTGAGGTTAATCCACTAATCCCCACGGAGTCAATAATTATTCCAATATTATCGTGATATTACTTAGATTTATTGAACAAAGGTTTATGAGGTGATTTTGTAATAACACTGGGACCGAGGATGCTGTAGAAAATGCACATACGAATTCCATAAGTAACCGTTTCGAAATCTCAAATGGCAAAATCGAGCAAGCCGTGTCCTGCCCCCCCAGGATTACGTGCGGAACCGCAAGCAGAAAACAGAAAAATGGAGCAGACTTATTGAACATGAAGTGGGTACAATATAATATGCTGCACCATGTGGTTGGTGTCAATTTCAATTGTTCCATTTGTTTCTTCTTTCAGTTGTTTGTTAGCTCGTGATCATGTTTTATGGTTATTGGTTATGTTACACGTCACAGTGTACCATGTAACTTGTATAGTATGTTGATGTTTGTGACTGGTTCGCTCCCTCAAGCAACGTGAAAAAATTAGGGGTCAAAAGTTTGAAATGTATCATATCAACTCTTGGTGCCCCCGCAGCGTGACTTTCTAGTTTTGTCCCTTTGAAAATTTAGGCTTGTTATGCCACTAAATTTCAAATGGTAAACACTGGACCATAATACAGGACTATTCAATTCCCAAACCCTAAAGCCATTATTTTTCTCTTTTTTGGGGGGAGGGGGGTATATTTGTAAGAGCTTTCTATCAGTTTCCTACTTAGAGGTCCATGGCCCGATCGCAAATAGCCTTGTCCCAGAACCCCAGATTTTACTGCAAGTAGACAAAATTTTGGTGTCTAAAGAGAGCTATTTTTCTCATTTGCCCTGTGAAATTTTAGGGCTAAAAGATTTTTTGGTGTGGATATTATGAGCAAAAATGTGCCCCTTTTGGTTGACCAATATTAATTTTACACAGTGCTCTATATGGGGCTTACAAAATCACATTTTTAGCACATCAAAACGGATTGAATATCGGTGCGAAACTTTACAGGTGGAGTTTTTGGGTTAAGGTTAATCCAATCAAGATGAAAACAATCGGGTCATGCCCTTTAAAATTTATATAATTTGAGAATATTTGGACTTTTTCTTGTACATACCTAATGAAAACCTGTAATGGTGGCAAAGTATAATGGTCATATTAAAATGTAGTTTTCTAAGGCTGATTTGGATATGAACCGGCCAGATTCATCTTATTAGACACACTATGAGCTAGTAAAATCTCAATTCCCTTGGCACAGTTCAGTAGCTTTCATTCACCAATGTATTTAGAAAATACACCCCTGGTTTTTTGGGCATGATATATGATACCCAGATCACACAATGTCAGTTCATGTCAATGTATGTACAAGTACAACCCACTGAACTGTGTCCTTGGTAGATGAGTTTAATGGAACTCATAGTGACAATCTCTGAATGCATTTTTAAGAAGAACAGGATGCCTAAACATAAACAGTATTGCATTTCATTCATAAATTTTCAGTGGCATGTGCAGCAGGGGAATTTGGGGGACTCGAGTCCCCTGGGGATTCTGCGAAAAAGATGTAAAATCAGTCTGTTTTTAGTCTGAACTAGCCACTCAGTTCCCCCATTGCACCTAGGATCTGGCGGTTTCTGGACACAACCTTACATTTATAACCCTTCCACAATACCAGCCACTAGAAAATCTGTAGAGATTCTTCCAGTTCAAACCTTTCTCCTACTTCTGATATTGGAATAAATTTGAACAACTGCAACTGAAAAATATTGATCATTTAAGATGGTGTGTGTGACAACTAAATACACGATAAGCATGCCTTGCCAACACCGTGAAAAAGTCGATCAATTTACAACATGGCATTAATTCGGGTGGAGGGTTGAGCTGGAGAAATAGTCACGCAACATCTGTGTCACGTTCTCCTTTTTGACCCAGTTATATCAGAATATTGTCCAATCGATTGGGGGGAGTCCATTCCTTTCTTAAGCATACAGCAACGTGCCATAGGCAGCCTTGTGATTCTGAGGGAACAAAAGCCTGGTCAGGGGAGAAGTCGTCCCATTGCAGGGTAAAAATAGGGTACAAAAACAGCTGATTTTTTTTCAAATCAAAATTGCCAATTTTACACATTTTTTGTCAAGGACCAGGCACTCTTGCCCCATTGGCTATACAATTTGCATCCATTGGTTGTAGCCGAGGGGGGGGGGGAGCCGTGGCCCCCGATATTTTATTTCGTCATTTGAGATGAGCCCCCGTTGGTTCACTCGAATAATTACGAGCATGGCGGATTGCAGCAAAGTATAGATTTAAAGTTCAAGGTCAGAGTGCACAAGTAAATTACAAAATCTTGCAAGAATTAGACCTCAGAAAGACATGTAAAGCATAGAAAACCCAAATATTTTTCAGGGGGCTTACCGGGGGCTTCCCTCGAACCCCACCACTGGACACTACCATTTTCTGTCGGTCGATGTGACACGGCCCCCAAATCAAAATCCGACTTGCCACTGATTGCATCAATTGGAGTTAAAGTAACATAATGTAAAACTTTGTAAACGATAAAGTTCATATTCTCAAAGGGTGATACCCCTCTTTAGCGAGTAATTTATTGCTGAAGTAGTAAGGTGGAAAAAGTAATTAAAAAAACCCATAATCACAGCTCAAATGTGCCAAATTATAGCCAAAAAACAACCAACAAAACATGTTCTGCGTTCACAACATATTCATTGTTTCATCTTTTTTCTTGACATGGATAAATTCAACAATGAACTGGTGAACAGATTTAGTTGGTTTATTGAAATACATAATTAGAATAAAATTTGCTCAACAAAAACAAGTTTCTCAGCAATTAACATTTCATTATATGTAGTGACGTCAGAATGATCTATTGTCCACATTCTAGGGTTGGGTGGTGATTGAGGGGTGGAGGAAAGGTAATGCTCCCCCCCTAAAGTTGTTTTTTTTTGCACCTCGGGGGCTGTTATCAACCTCTTAAAATTTGTTAAGAGCCCCACAAGACACATAGAAAATACAGTGTGGTCAATAAAAACCATACATTCAGAATAACAAATATAAAATATGTGACGAAGTATTTGTGCTCATATGTTTTGCTTTGACTATAAAGAGGGAATAAACAGGCCTTCAAAAAAGTTTATTTGGTGTATTTGGAGTTAGTGTTGGAGCAAGAAGTTATGCCTATTTGCTGAGAGAATTAAAAAATCATGTTGGCGGATTTTGAGCCAAACAAAGATGCATCGTTGACATAGAGCGAACATGTTCTTCAGCAGTGATTTGAATAAAAAAAACTTTATGAACATAAATTATGTTAAACAATAGAAGGTGGGAGATACTTGCCGGATTAAAAATAATATCCCGGAGATTACAAAAGAAAATGCTGAGTGAAAAAAATGTCCAAAATTCCCAAATAAGAAAGTCAGGATAGCTGGTGTAATACCGCAGTTTACTTTGGATTAGCAGATTCGTGCTTGTAACCTAACTTGGGAGCCAAGATGAAACATTTGTATTCAGCTTGAAAAACAGTGCGAGATAAGAGTTTTAAGTTTAATTCCAATTTTATTTGAAGAAAGAAAACTTCATCTTAAGTTCTTCTAGCAAGTATGGACACTGAGTATACTTATTGTGACCACATAATTACCGTAGAGATGTAAAACAAAAATCTCAGAGCAGTTCCATTATGTTCATGAACTGAGAACATTGATATGGAGTGATTTTCAATAACGACTCTTTATGATTGAACAATAGTAATGTTTAATTTGTTTTGAGATTCCACCTTTTATTATAATAGTTCACAATAGACCATTTATTCAACTGATGTTTTTGTCAAGAAGAAATCGATACAAACTGAAAGTGCATGTTGTGTAAATGGCTGTGCATAAATGTGTTATGGTATACGTCGGTGTCGGTATCTCCGCATTGTATGGATGAAACGCCAAACATAATCTTTAGGGCTCTCCGCAAAATTGTTATAGTTTCGGAACCCCAAAAGTCCGAAAGACACCAAATAAAAATCTTCTCATAGCACCTGATTATCTTTGAAAACAACCAAAGCAAACTTTCAAGCAAAAATAATGTTTACCTTGGAAGAAAAATATTTCTGAGGTAGGGTTTTATTGACTCCCACTGTATAGGTGTCCATCCTCCCTTCTAATGCTGTCATTTGTGAAGTCATCTAAAAACACTGACGTAGAATAGGCTTGTCTTGAATTCA
>JAMKCH010021431.1:0-36451 GCA_023653785.1 Ophioderma brevispina | reverse complement strand
AGTGTGATAGGTTGAACATGCGTTGAAAACAAATCATTCAGCGCATCCACTCACTGATTTCATCAATACAAAGAGATAACCTGTCAACGGGATGTTTGGCATCATTATCAATCTTGGGATCAAATGTTAAATAGAGTTAAATGATGCTGTGTTTCCGGATAATTGGGGCGATACAGTGTGTATATTATGAAAAACAGTGGCCCAACAACCGAACCCTGAGGAAGACCAAACCAGAACTGCCAAAACAAAGATGATATTAATTAGAAATAGCGTCCCCGATATTTACACTCGGGATGAACTACCTATTCTAAATGCTAAATAAATGTCCATAAGAAAGTCACCATATACATTGGAACACTACGACACACTATATAATTTTCAAAGTGCATTACACACACTGATGCGAGTCTGGGCGCTTATACCAGTATTGTATTATACCCATTTAAACAGTAAATACAAAATAATGTTTCAATTATATTAATGACACAATCGGTGATCCACCAGAGTCAAAATGTTTGAAATTTGCATGAATGGCTTAAAAGTGAAGGATAAGTCTTTAAAATTCTCATAAGTTATTTTTTCCAATTGAAAAGTTGACAGAAAAGGAGGGGGGGGGGGAGTTCGCCACTCCTTCCGCACAGCAAGTCTATTACCTCCAACACCCAACATTGAATAATGCTGATAAAAAAATAACTATATTTTTCATCGCAAAATCTTTCTGCAATTAACAACTGCAAAACATGCAATGAAGTATTTCAAATAAAGAGAAGTCTACCAAGAGGAAACAGTGAAAAAAAATTATGCTGATACCCATTTATACATGGAGAGGACTCAGAAGAGTAATTGAGGTAAAACGCCTTACTCAAGGGAACAACACGTTGGCCGCAGCGGGGCTCAAACCCACAACTCTTGGAGTGTGGGGCGGGCGTTCAATCAACTGGACCACACCGAGAGGTGGGATTATATCATAGGTGATTACTCCAAACAGAGGTTTTATTGCCTCTAATCAAATTGCTATATGTTTAACAACTACAATTTCTGCGTATTTTATGATTTCGTTTTCTTTCATTATATCGACAAATATTTGTTATGGTTCATTTCCTATATATTCGGGACAATGTTATCCCTTCAATGACCTCTCTCCCCCTTGAAATCATATGGTGCGTCATTGTATGGCGCCCCAAACGCAGAAACACATTCATCGTAAAAACAACCCGGTCAATTATTCAGCTACGATAGAGTTTACACCTTGCAAAATCAGGACAGGTTTAAACATTCATTAAATCCCTTCCCGGTTTAGTCGCACTTTTTCCTCTTCTTATTAACACATTCGACTGTATTTTATGTCACTGATGAGACATTGTAAGATAACAGTGATTATGATTTAATGAGCGTCCAGTGTGGCCGTCTGACTAAGCCGTCTTGTTTTACACCTCTCCTAATGAACAGGATAAAGTTTTCGTGCAAAACAGATTAAGTTTGACGATACTGAGTATGGGAAAATGTATTTAAAGGTGGGTGACCCGATCACGATGCAATTTTTCATATGATGTTTTCTCCCTCACGTGGAACCATATAACCCAAAACATCTGATTGCAAATTTGGAGATAACCCGGCCCAGCCGTTTGGAAAAGAAGCAAAAATGTGTGATAAATTCGCCCCAAGGACAGTGTGTGATCGACCCATTTGGAAATGTTTTTGTTCATAACATCAAAGAGAAATTTTCCTGGTCCTTAAATTTCACTGCGATAAAGAGAAAAATATAAAAGTTCATGGAGTAAAAGCTGGGGGACAGGTTGTCGATCGGTTCACCACCTTTAATACAGCCAATATTTATTGTTTTTTCAATAACTTTGTGACTAGAAAATGGAACATTAATTGACTACGTTTCGTAGCTTTGTAATCCACAAAACAGTCATTTGATCTAAAAATTAGAAAGAAACAATGTCGTTGACATTATACTGAGAAATTGTCATTGGATGACTTATTAAAAGTCTGGAACGTATACGGAAGAGGGGATTTTTTTTGGTGGTGGGGGGAATAAAACGGATCCAATCGTTTTAAATGTTATAACAAAGTAATCTTCTAGTTGTAAGATTATAAATATATCGTTTGTCTTATCTTTGACCATTAGTTTCAGTATTAAATGCTTATCAATGTCGCATGTGCCATTTTTTATTGTATATCTGATTATATTATAGCATCTTAAAAAATGTATGCTTGTATACATTTTAACACAACACCATCCTCTTGGTATTTTAAACGCTGAAAAATTGTTTCCTTTAAAATACGCGTTCTACACTCTTGATGATTCTAGACTGTTGTTATTTGTTGTTAAAATATGAGAAAAGATTGTTTCTGTTGCAATTATTTTGAGATAAATCCAAGTCTTTTTTATATAATGCAAAGCATAATTTTGTCAAATTGCGTTAAGTTGCTTATTATTTATATGAATTTGCTGAAGTAAAAATCATAATTTATTTTCATTAGTTTATCTTGAGTTAACTAAATAACAAAATTAATAACATAATTTGTGACTTTCATGAGGCAATGTACTGTTATGGAAATATTATTTTAAAAAGTGTGTCCAGTTGGTTTAATGCCCGACTCATTATTTAAAGGTCATGGGTTCGAATCCCGTTGCGAGTCATGTGTTGTGCATTATTGGGGAGGGCACGTTACCTCACTTGCCCCTTGCTACACCCAGGTGTGCACGTGTGAAAACAGGAACATGTTAATCACCAACCGCCTAGTTGAAATTATTTTGATGACCAGACAGCTTTGCTCAAATGTTGGAAAGGCGCTATATAAATACAATCATTTATTTTCAAAAATATGCATACTCCTTCATATATTTATTATGTAATTTTGAAGAAAAGCTTCATCATAAGATGGCGCATGTTTAGATCAGATGTTTTAATCCATATTAATTGTTTTATATTAAAATATTGGTTTTCCATGATTGAAACCACTCGACATTTGCTCAACAATTACTTTATAGCGCATATCATATGCTATTCATAGTACGGGTTCTCATTTTAAGGCTTTCGATGTTTTGATATTGGAGTTCATATTTGATTGCCTATTTTAGGCTGTAACTAAACTGTGACTAAGCTGTAATTAAGCTGTAATTAAGCTGTAACACTGAAAAAAGCACATTCCTATTTTATAATGTTATTCTTAGTACGTGTTCTCCTTTGAGGACATACATTTCTTACAAAACAGTTTGTTGGAAGGTACAAACACTTGGCTCACACACAGTTCAGAAGATATAAAACTTTATGTATACTATATAGTGGGAGAAACTGGAAAAAAACGTTCTAAAGTTTGCTTGGAAAAGATAGAAAAGGCAAGGAAAGTAGAAAAAGAAAGAAGGAATAAAAAAAACTTTAAAGAAGACACCATTACATTATTCAATTACAAACCCTAATTCACGATTGGCTTGGAAAAAAATATGAGTTAGTCGTGTTTGGAAAATGACCACTTTCTTCCGAGCAACCGACTTCTTAAGCAACCACAGCTATTTGCATATCGCGATTAGTTATTACAGCATTATTATCAAGTACATGAGATTTACAAATGTCTGATTTGCTCAGAACACAACAAAAGTCTTGCTATTTTATCCTACTCTTTAGATATGGGACATTTCCGTCCTACTTTTTCACCGAACGGTCGTTGGCATGGCATGTTGTATCCACAGTGTAGGGTTCCCAATGTACCTAAATAAAGGTTTATATCTTCTGAACTGTGTGTGAGCCAAGTGTTTGTACCTTCCACAAACGGTTTTGTAAGAAATGTATGTCCTCAAAGGAGAACACGTACTAAGAATAACATTATAAAAAATAGGAATGTGGCTTGTTTCAGTGACAGGCTTAATTACGCTTCAAGTACAGCTTAGTCACAGTTTCGTTACAGCCTAAAATAGGCATCCCCCCCCCCCCCCCCCCCCAAATATGAACTCAATATCAAACACATCCGAAAGCCTTAAAATGAGAACCCGTACATGTAGCATATGATATGCGCTATAAAGTAATTGTTGAGCAAATGCGGTGGTTGCAATCATGGAAAACCAATATTTAATTATAAAAACAATTAAGTATGGATTAAAAAAACATCTGATCTAAACTGCGCCATCTTATGAGGAGCTTTGCTTCAAAATTACATAATAAAAATATATGAAGCAGTATGCATATTTTGCAAAATAAATGATTGTATTTATAAGCGGACCTTTTCCAACATTTGGAAAGATGTTGGTCCATCAAAATAATTTCAAACCTAGGGCGGTGTGATGAACATGTTCATGTTTTCACACGTGCACACCTGGGTGTAGCAAGGGGCAAGTGAGGTAACGTGACCCTCCCCAATAATGCACAACCATGACTGCAACGGGATTCGAACCCATGACTTTCAAATGCGCGGGCATTAAACCACTGGACACACTTTTAAAATAATATTTCCATAAACAGTACATTGGCCCTCATGAAAAGTCACAAATTTGTTATTAATTTTGGTATTTAGTACACTCAAGATCAACTAATGAAATAAAATTATGATTTTTACTTCAGCAAATTCATATAAAATAATAAAGGCAACTTAACGCAAAATTATGCTTTGCATATATAAAAAAGACTGTGGATTTATCTCCAAAATAATTGCAAACAGAAAAAATCTTTTCTCATATTTTAAAAAACAAATAAACAACAGTCTAGAATCATCAAGGAATGTAGAACGCGTATTTTTAAAGGAAACCCACATGGTTTCAGCGTTGAAAATAACCAAGAAGGATGCTGGTGTGTTTAAAAATGTATACAAGCCTGACATTTCCTGAGAGATGCTATAATATAATTCAGTATACAATAAAAAAAATGGCCACATGCGACATTGATAAGCATATTAATACTGGATAACTAATGGTTCAAAGATAAGACAAACGATATATTTATAATCTTTACAACTAGAAGATTACTCTGTTATAACATTTTGAAAACGATTGGATCGTTTTAGTTCCCCCCACCACCACCAAAAAAAAAATTCCCCTTTCCGTATACGTTCCAGACTTTTAATAAGTCATCCAATGACAATTTCTCAAGTATCGTCAAAGACATTGGTTCTAATTTTAGATTCAAATGGACTGTTTTGGGATGCAAAAGCTACGAAAACGTAGTCAATTAATGTTCCATTTTCTAGTCACAAAAGTTATTGAAAAAACAATAATATTGGCTGTATAAAGGTGGGTGAACCATCGACAAACCTGTCCCCAACTTTACTCCATGAACTTTATATTTTTCGCTTTTCCGCAGTGAAATTTAAGGATCAGGATAAATTTCTTTGATGTTATGAACAAAAAAAACACATTTTCCAAATGGCGATCATCCACACTGTCCTTGGGGCGAAGTTATCACACCATTGTTGCTTCTTTTCCAAACGGCTGGGCCGGGTTATATCAAATTTGCAATCAGATGTTTTGGGTATTTGCATTCGAAGTGAGGGGAGAAAACCATATGAAAAAATTGTATCGATGATCGGGTCACCCCACCTGTTAAATACATTTCCATACTCAGTATCGTCAAACTTAATCTGTTTTGCACGAAAAACACGGTTCATTAGGAGAGTGTAAAACAAAGCGGCTGGTAGACGGCCACACGGACGCTATTAAATTCATAATTACTATTTATCTTACAATGTTCGCATCGTGACATAAAATACAGTCGAATGTGTTAATAAGAAGATGAAAAAGTGCGACTAAACCGGGAAGGGATTTAATGAATGTTCAAACCTGTCCTGATTTGCAAGGTGTAAAACTACTATCGCGGCTGAATAATTGACCGGGGTGTTTTACGATGACATGTGTTTTTGCGTTTGGGGCGCCATTACAAGACGCACATATGAGTCAAGGGGGAGAGAGGGTCATTGAAGGGATAACATTGTCCCGAATATATAGGAAATGAACCATAAAAAATATTGTCGATCTAATGAAAGGAAAAACGAAATCATAAAATACGCAGGAAATGTAAGTTGTAAACATATAGCAATTTGATAGAGGCAATAAAACCCTGTTTGGAGTAACACCTATAGTTATAATCACACCTCGGTGTGGTCCAGTTGATTGAACGCCCGCCCCACACTCCAGAGTGTGGGTTTGAGCCCCCCCGCGGCGGCCAACGTGTTGTTCCTTGAGTAAGGCGTTTTACCTCCACATTACTTCTGAGTCCTCTCCATGTATAAATGGGTATCAGCATTAATTTTTTTCACTGTTTTCCTCTGGTGACTTCGTTCTTTATTTGAAATACTTCATTGCATGTTTTGAAGTTGTTAAATTGCAGAAGATTTTCGATGGAAAAATATAGTTATTTTTTTATCAGCTATTATTCATGTTGGGTGTTGGAGGTAATAGACTTGCTGTGGGAAGGAGTGGCGAACTCCCCCCCCCCCAAAAATTAAAAAAAGCAAAAAATAAAAAAAATAAAAAACTTTTGAGAATTTTAAAGACTTATCCTTCCCTTTTAAGCCATCGCCCAGGCAAATTTCAAACATTTTGACCTCTGGTGGATCACCGATTGTGTCATTATTTAATTGAAACAGTGATTTTGTATTTATGTTTAAATGGTTATAATACCAACTGGTATAAGCGCCAAGGACCTGCATTCAGGTGTGTTTGGAATGCACTTTGAAATTAATAGTGTGTCGTAGTGTTCCAATGTATTATGGTGAATTTCTTACGCGAAATTTATTTAAGCATTTAGGAAAGGTAGTTCATCCAGAGTGTAAATATCGGGGACGCTATTTCTAATTCATATCATCTTGTTTTGGCAAGTTCGGGTTTGGTTTCCCTCAGGGTTCGGTTGTTGGGCCACTGTTTTTCATAATACTCCACTGTATCGCCCCAATTATCCGGAAAAACAAGCGCATTTAAACCTCTATTAAACATTTGATCCAAGATTGCTAATGATGCCAACCATCCCGTTGACAGGTTATCTCTTTGTATTGATGAACTCATTGAGTGGATGCGCTGAATGATTTGTTTCAAAGCATGTTCAAGCCTATCACATCTAGATACATCAAAGGACAATTACCCATCAGGGTTGGGACTGTTATTATTCCCCAGTTCTCGCAAATCAGAAATTCTTTGGTGTTGTGTTTGATACGACAAATATTCCACGATGAACATGTGAAAAGTTCATCATTAAGTCTGCAAACTTCCACCTTCGTATTATTTACCGGACATCGATCCATCCACGTTCGGAGAGTTGTCATCCACTTCGGTAAGAATAAAGATCAAATGATGCCACCACGCTCTCACTTCCTGTACATAAAGGTCAGTTGTGTCAGTAGAGGTTTTGAAAATGGGACTTATTTTCACCTAGGCGCTTTTGCTTTCCAACACGTCAAAGGAAGTTTTTTTCCTCCCAGTAGACGACGACAAGGACATGACGATTTTACAAAATGGTGATTCGCTCAGAAACATACAGCTTTGCGCTTTTTCTTTCTCTTTATATATGGGGAATTATAGCTTAAAATCTATCCTTCTCTACCAACCCTGGTTGTTAGCTTAATTAATAAAGGGCGTCGTGCTGGTAGTGCGGAGTATGCCAGTTCGGGTCCGGCCAAAGCGCCCACCTGATTTTTTTTCAACGGCTTGCCGTGTGCTGGCCATCTCCACGAACAATAATATAAATTCCACTTAAGACTTACTTGCATATATAAAGTCATTGCTCAAAAGGAAATATTGTGGAACACCTGTAAACTGGACTGAAACGTTCAGGGACATTGAACGTAGTGCTGTTAATCGCCAAGAGAACATTAGGGTAACACATGAACATGGCAATATATCATGATATCTTTCAGAAAGTGTTTACTTTTCAAAATCGGCAACATTCATAACTACGGAATGAGTCAAAATAGACTTTTGAAATGAATCTTGTATTCTAGTGTACCAATAATTTAAAAAGGAAAAAAAGGAATATCATGAAATACCTGTTTCATAGCCTTCTCATGCATGCATGATCGCACAGTGAACAATTAACAGGAATAGGTCCCCAGATAACATGGGAGATATTGGGCCAATTTATAGGCAAAATATTTACTCAATATCGGGCCAGTATTGGCTACAGTTATCGGTCCAATATTATTTGCACTTCCAAACGGCCCAAAACATGTTGGAACAATATTGGGCCCGGGCCCATGTTGGCACAAATATGGGCCAATTCTTGGTAAGAAGATATTGAACCAATGTTGGCGAATATATTCAAAATTTTTATTTGCAAAATAAATATATTTTCACCCTGCTTTATTTAAATTAAATTAATTAAAAGAATTTGAGCTAGTCAAATAGTTTATTTTTTATTGAATTGGTATATATAGGATATATTTTTGAAAATATGTGTTTCGATTCAAAACAATCTCCTGAGACGATTTTAGCGTATTTCTTGTATGTTTTTAGTCTGTTTCTCACCCTGCCTATTTTTAGGCAAAACCCATTAAGCCTTAAGGCCAATATGGGCCAACGGTTATCCAATAATTGGCTCTATTTTGGCTGTTGGTCGATTGCCAATATGATGCGCCCAAATAGACATTAAAGGATGCCGACTTATGAAGCCGATATTCCCAAGTGAAACCAATGGAAAAACCAATAGTGGCCCCATATAGTTAGCCACGTGATGCCGATGCCAAGATACCGATGGGGAACCATTGTTGGGCCAATATTGCGTGCTATCTGGGTACAGGTGGAACTGCACCAAAACAGCCTCAGCTCACACCCCAACAAATAAGAGGTAAGCGAGTTCCATCGTACCCAAACTCCCAAAGTGTAACATAGTTAGGTATTTGGGGGCAATTCGTGACCGTGGAGAGCAGAGGGCATCCTTTCTCAGTGAATTTGTCTTCCATGAAGGTTAATGACAAATTTAGCGGGGTCACCTCGAGAAGGTGGGCGGAAGCCAGGAGGGGGGGTTCATAAGTTGTACCAGGGGTCAAAAATGAAAAATGCTTCTGGACTGCTGTTACAAAAGGTAACCAAAGGTTTTTCTTGTTACCAGGATTAAAAAAAGGTATGTGAATTATTGTTGAATATTATGAATTTTCCCCCTCCTGGATTCCGCACACACTTTCACGAGGGGCACCCCGCTAATTTGTTCATTAAACTTCATGAAGACAAAATCCATGAGAAAACTAACACAGCTGTGCTGTGAAAACAAGCTGTGCTGTGAAAAAACAGGGAAACAATTTAAAATAAGCCAAACCGGTGTGAAAGCAGATGTAGTCCGGAGGGAGCCACAGGCCGGGGTCCTCCATAGACTGTACGGTATAAAGCGTGAAAACTAATGTTGCGTTAAAAGAGTTCAACTTAAAACGATTGCCATATTGTTCACCCATGAGTACATGACTATGGTACGCCGGACCATAATAAATTCTACACCGGTCCAATGTGTATGTAAAAAAATTTAGAAATACGAGGCGGCGGGAGGGAGGGAGGAGGGCCGTTTGTGACTTTTTACAACGAATTTAATTAATACTTTCTTGTCTAAAAGTAATTTGCCTCAAAAGGGAACATTGTGAAACACCCTGTAAACTGGACTGAAAAGTCCCGGGACATTGAACCTTAGTTGTGTGATCGCCAAGGGCACATTAGTAAACATCATGAAACGTCAATGTATCAGGAAATATTTCAGAACTGCAGCACTTGTACCATATCGGCAAACATTGCATAACTATAGACCATATATAGGAAAGGTCAATATTTTAATCAACTTACCATCTTAGCTGTTAACGGAAACTAAATGTTATGAAGCAAAGTATTTAATATTCATAAGTCCTTTTGGCATACATTTGCTCCCTAAGGCCTAAAACTGCAGTGGCGTAGGCCTAACAAAATTGGAATTGGATTCGAAGATTCAAAATCTTCCGAGTCCAGCCCTTAAGAGAAGACACATAGAGGAGAAAGGAAGAGAGAGAAAGAGAGGTAGGGGGGGAGAGAGTGGGGAGAGAACTACAATTACTGCGTCTCAAATGCGCTTTTAGACTAAAAATATTTGAAATGTTTAAAACAATGTACTTGCCGTGGCGGAGGAAACAATCCGACCAGACTAAACTTCATTGCCTCTTCCATGAGAACTCCAAGTGACGGCATGCATTACCGGGGCACAGTTACTTTAGACACACAATATATGTATCCAAGCCAGGGACTGGTTTCTGAACCCAATCGGCAAAATAACGTTAAATGGGTCTGCCAATATTTAAACATGACAGGACTGTAAATCGTCGGCGAATGCAAGACCAACGTAAGTGATATTTTTGTCGAAATTGAGTTTTGGTGAATTAACTATGTGTGAAGATATGTAACTGATTAAAAAAGTTTATTTAGCAACAGAAGATAACGTATGTGCAATGCGCTTTGTCCGTGTAATGCAAGACTAACGAAGTGACACTTACGTTGGTTTTGCATTAAACACTTTTGCTCCTTTTCAGTGCAAGACCAACGTAAGTGCTTGCACTTACGTCGGTCTTTCATTAAATATTTTGCTCCTTTTCAGTGCAAGACCAACGTAAGTGCTTGCACTTACGTCGGTCTTTCATTAAATATTTTGCACCCTTTCGGTGCAAGACCAACGCAGTGGCACTTACGTTCGTCTTGCATTAAATATTTTGCTCCTTTTCAGTGCAAGACCAACGTAAGTGGCACTCCACAATGGTGTTGCATTAAACGTTTTGCCCTTTTTAGTGACACGACCAAAACGTAGTGCATGCAACTTACGTTGAGACAATGCTGACACTTACGTTGGGATTAACCATTTTTTCCCTTTTCAGTGCACGACCAACGTAAGTGCTTGCACTTACGTTGAAAAGCTACACTTACTTGGTTATTAAACATTTTTGTCACCTTTTCAGTGCACGACCAACGTAGGTGCTACTTACGTTGGTCTTGCATTAACAAGAAAATATTGATTTCACTTACGTTCTCTCTTTTGTAAATAAATATTTAATTCATTTTTTCAAGGAGAAATTATTTAATTATATATTTAACATGTTATTTTGTATTTTTGAATATTTCATGGAATAATTATGGACAGACAACCTATAGAAGCCAATAGAAACACAAAAATGCTCTGCCAGTAAAATTAGTCAAAATGCACTTACGTGGTCTTGCATTTAGCCGACGAAATGGAGTGGTGTTATCACGGGCTTATTGCGCTCACGTTTTCACTTCTTTCTGTGTAGCATATATGGTATGCGTTGTTTCTTAGATAAATCTATTTGCATGGAAATCGCTGGTTTGCTGTTCTTATTGAAGAGAGTCTTGGTAATTAAAGACACTCAGTTGGCAAAATGAAAAAAATCATCAAAAATCAGATGTTGCATTTGCTGGCAACAAGTTTGGATATCCTAACATGCCCTACACGTTATAAGACCAAAAGCACAAATAAGGACATTATTATGTTGTATTGATCCAAGTGTGGGAAAATATTGGATCTAAAACATAATAATGATAAAATTTGATGATTTCGCCAAATTTATTGGTCTCGTTATGAGTTTTAAAATATTGGGCTCGACTAGGTTTCGCCCAATATTTTGGCAACTCATAACTCTTCCAATAAATATGGGCTCAATCATCCATTTAATACCAAATGGATATTCTATACAAATTAATTTTATATTGATATTTTATACCAAAATTGGATATTGTACTGTCCGTACAGACGTTACTACAACCCATAATTGAACGAGATTCATATATTTAACACGCTGTTTTCTCCTTTCTGCCAATTTTTCAGATGGAAAAAAATAACTTATGAGAAAATTCTCCTTATTTTTAAGCAACTCTTCAATTTTCAATATTTTGACAGCTTTTCAAGTACATCACTGATACTGTCTTTACTAGCTTTGAAGTTGGCTTAGTTCATGCTTATATTGGATTGAAACATGGGGTAATATATGGACCAAAGAAACTTCATTTAATGATACGTCTTGCATGATCATCATAGAAAGATAAAAATACCCGATCATTTGCCGATAGGATAATGTTAACTGGTGTATTTTATTCAATTCCACTCACAAGCTCCTTGACAGATGTCAACCATAAGGGTTAAGATGTCCATCAATCAGGCAGACTACTTTCTGGCAAAAGATGACTAAAAATGCCTCAAGCATCAAGAGCTAATACGTTAATCGATTTCAAAGTTTATTTCTTCCCTTTCCTAGAATTGGCTATGGAAAGACATGCAAATTGATAATGTGTACATTTGTTAGTTTAAAGGACGTTCATTGTAGGATTCAAGATCAACGAAATCTGTATCTGTCTCAATTAAGTCCATGCATTTGAAACAAAAAATGGATGCTCAAATTTTGTGCTGTATACAACTGCAAAAACAGTGCTTAGAAATTAAACACTTTTTCCCTAAACAATATTTTCAAACCCGTTTCTAAACATTTTGGGGGGAAAAAAAATGTTGGGGGGTTTTTATATCGAAACCCTTATATCTAACTGCTTCAAGCTACACATATTTAAGGGATTGACATTAGGTGGTACTACATTTGATGCCCAAGTGTTTTATAATATAAATATATCAAAATCTCTAAACACTAACGTGCACTTGCACCACGTTTCTAAACACTGTTTTTGCAGTGTAGTTTCGGATGTAAACAAATTTGCAAGCCCAATTACAATTTCGATGAAATGCGTTTTCTAAACGAGTTTCTAACTCCAAACAATGGTTTTACCATAGTTTACTGATTCACGACATAAATTTGATTACCAACTACTCAATCGTTTAATTTAAAAGAATTAAAAAATGGATTGGTTTGTTATATATTGCTACGATTGGCCGTTAATAGAGTTATGATATAAAATCGATTGACCAAAGGTCATGGCAAAGGTAAGTGACCTTATGACCCTGGGTGGATGGTGTAAGCCCTTTTGAGCTCATAGCCAATACACCGTAAGCCTGTGACCCTCATCATAACCATAACCCTAACGCACTGTCCATTAACACTGCTTAACAATGCCTTAAACATGCCAACAACCTACTCGAATCCAGATCTCGTCAGACTGGCCCATAGACATAAAAAGTTAGAATCCCCTCTTTTCCCACAATATCGCTGTTTTAAAAATATGCCGTTTCCATCAATAATGATCCATTTCCAAATAATAACAAAAACTTCAATAGAAATTGAGGTTCGTGTATCTTTACAATTTGAGAACGAACATCATCTAATGTTGACTTAACACTTTTAATTTCGATTACTCGATACACCCAAAGGTGTTTAAAATTAACTAGATATAGACGTATTTTTCTGCAATGTGGAGTAGGTATAGGGTGAAAGATTTGAATGACACCAAAATGACAATGCTTTGAAACATTTTGAACTTTTAGTTATTTCTGTCACAATGTTTAAATTCCACTATTACCCGTCTCATGCAAACTTTTTAACAACCCCATACAAAGATAGCAGCGAAACCCGGTCCTTTAGGCTAATTTCCTGACCATGGGGGAAGTACAAGCAATCGGAATATGTATTAGGCAATTTTATCCCCAATCCTTTAATGCTAGTAATTGATATCAATAAACCCATCGACAGGAAATGTATCAAAAGGTTCTCCTGAAGGCAAATGATATGAGAACTAGACGAACATAAGTATGATACATGGTCTTCAAGTGCTATCTCGGATAGCTAGCAGTCTAGCCGCGATAGTCTCAACTATTATTGGAAACACTTTGCGAAGGCAGAAGTTTCAATATACAAATTTATCATCAGTCGTAGAAATTTCCCTCCAAACTTATGTAAGGGGCACTCCAAAACCGCCGCCCTGCAGCCCAATGTTATAATACATAGATAAAAAATAACCCCTTATTTGTTTTCGCTGTTATTTCGTTGATATTTGGGTTTAACCCTTATGTACATATTTAGTTACATAATTGCCTATTTGAAAGTGGAAGCCAAGGATATTTCTAAATACTTCTCATCAGTTATTTTTTTCAAATAAAAAAAAATGACCAAAAGGGAAAATCCCCATTCATTATGTATTAGAGTAAGTGCCCGTACGGTCAGTAATAAATAAAATAACCGATTGTGTCTTTATTGGGATACCTTCGGGCTTATCACTCGTAGGGTATGTTAGCCTTTGGGCTTATCACTTGCAGGGTATGTTAGGATATTGATATTTTATTCAGACATGCCAAAATGTTATTTTTGATGATTTGTTTCGATTTTCTCATTTAGAAAATCACGGACAGTGCCTTTAAACCAACTTTAGAAGAAAAAAGCACACATATACATTACTTAATTGTTATTACTTAATTGCCACTCGAAAAGCTTTATAAAATACTATCGTTTTCTTGCATATGATCATCCTAAATACGAGTATATAAATAGCGGTACGACGAGCAAAACCTAGAAGCCACTCCCGTAGAATTATACAATAAAGCCAAATATGGAGAAATTTACCGTACGAGGGCAATGTCCCAGAATGTGAGATAAAGAGGTCTCGTTCGCAATCCTTTCCAACATAATTCAAGTACATCCTAAAACAAAAAACATATTTATAGATATAAGGAAAATGAAACATAAGACCTTTTACTTGTCGAGGGGCAGGTGTTAGCCGTGAACCGCATAACAATGTTTAAACATTTATGTTTTTTGTAAACGCTGATAATGTCAAATATCTTTGGAAAACCATTGTCCAATATTGGATGGTAATATCTCACGTCGTTAACTCGATCTCGTAAACAAAGAACCAATGTCGGGGATATTCCCAAATGCAAAATTGTCCACTCCGAAAGATTGATGTAGGTAAATAAGTCCTAAGTGTTGATATTGGGCTGATACGAATTATCAGTTTTCCTCAAAGTTTTAATCATTTTTTCTTCGTCACACTGTCTCTGATACGGACTATACGCGGTTATATAGCCACAGGGCATTATAAGCCAAGCTTTAAAATCTGCGTTAGGTGCAATATTCTACGTGTGCGTGATGGTACACATTGCATAATTTGTATAGAACCCCGTCCGACTTATAGGATGACTGTGATTCGCTGCATTCCCTTTGCAAAGGGTTTCTTTCAACACGTCACATAACTGCGTGACGGCGTGGTTTAAGTTTCTCCAATATGGCCGCCGATATGTGCGCGTGCAAAGTCGCGTCTACTTCGGGAAAAGCAGAAATAAAGCTTGAATGGAATCAAAAACAGCGCAAGTTCTCAGAAAAATGGTTCATTTCAAGCAGTTTTTTAGAGTGTGTGCAAATCATCTATAGAGCTATAGATTATTTTATGACGCAACGGATGGCGATTGGTGAAATGGATAAAAGTCACTAATTCATTCTTTTAGATTGAATATTGAAAACAAGACCGAATTTTCAGTCTAAAACACTGATTAGAAAGTCAGTTTAACGATTTGAACCTAACTGTAGTCGGAAAAGATTGAAATTCCAATCATTCACTTAAACAAACGTTTCATATCTTCGGTGTAAGAGAGCTTGAAGAAAAGCAAACAAACCAATAATCTGAAAATCAAGTAAAAAAGTGTTATAAGCTGGCAAACCTGGATTTGGCAAATTTACATTTTACGCTGTACGAGGCGGTACAAGAAAAAAAAGGAACACAACAATTGAAAGTCATTTGACTTACTCTTTCACATTACTTGATGATATGGTGAAAATAATGGTCAATACTATTCATGTACTCAATGATATAATCAATAAATGCTCTTATGATATGTAACAACCATCGTCAAGTGTTTGGTTTTGGAAATTTTGCCCCAGATTTGGATTATTTTGCCAAATTCTTATTTTCTACACTGTAAAAATGGTGATTACAACTTTACTCAATGTTGATTAGAAAGAGAACAATCGTTTCTGATGGTTAAAACCTTAGTCAAAGTTGAGTAAACCTTACGGAAAGCGGGGTATAAGTCTTGCTCAACTTTAACTCAGATTTTACTCAACAGAAAGAGTTTTTCTCTTTGTAATTAACATTGAGTAAAGTGTTTGAGCGAGTATGTTAGATAAAAAATAGAGCTATCATTTAAGCTCATGTTGCAGTCTCTTTTCATGATTACATTAATCTGATAGCACATAGGGTCTACTTTGTGCAGCCATTTCCACTGCGGCTAAGTTATAGCCTAGTCGTTTAGTAAGTGGGTGTAAATTTGTTTTACAATGCCCATTCAGAGATTTCATGGGGAAGGACCTTCAATTTATACAAAATACCCAAATAAATACGGGCATAAATTTTTCGTTATGAAACTAAAGCGGGTGTTTAGTAATCAAGTGTCGGATCCGACAACGAAATTGCACACTGACCTCTGGGGAGCTAACATATATGAAAATACACATAACTTAAAACACGATTGTAGATCCCCGAACTTTCAGCAACAGTGTTTATTTTGCCGTCCTTAGTAGGGCAAAACAGAAGAGGCTATGATCACTACCGGATATCATAGTGTCCCTTTTAAGGACTAACCCTCCAACGGGGTTTCGTTTGTGAATGTCCCACATGTGCTTAAAGATACACTGGTTTACTTTCGACAGAATATAAAATCCCTTCAATTTTGCCTCTCAAAGATTGACTGAGAAGATAATAGAGTTAAATTTTTATTGTTTTTTATTTCCTCTCCGTTAAAGCCTTACATGCAAATGCTTACGTTTACGGTAGTAGCCATCAACTGAAGCAAGCTCAAATTAACCTAGTTTCATTTTCAATAAATCAGTTTCACAAAAATATAGACTACCCTTTAAGCATTTTAAGTAAACCCCTGATTGATACTTCATAAATATTGTGAAGCTCTTATCATCTTCCAACACTAAAATTAATGATCGTCGTCTCATGCTACGTATCACTAAGACTTGAATAAATGTACAGAAAATCATTTAAATGTATGTTGTATCACACATTACTCCTGCAAAACGGTCTTGTCTATCATATCTGTCTGAGCTCGCCCAATATGTACATAACAAACGAGACCAATCACACTGTAACCTACACCTCCATAAAACCAATAAGTTACTCACGCGTCATAAATATCACAGCCCACAGATGCGACGGAGATATGTTACCTATAAGTATCGCGTTTTGGGATCTTATATAGTTAATTAATGCATTTGTTCACGTCTTAAGGTGCAACATCAACAGCTTGACAGAGCCCTTATATGTAAGATCTCCCTTTATATCTAGGGTCTTACTTTTAAATTACAGTAGAAAACATGGTTCGGGATGAGAAACTTGATATAGCCTTGGGATAAACCTTGATGGCCGCCAAGATAGAGATTATAACTTCGATCCTCCGATCGTGCTTGATTAGAGAGAGTGAGAGAAAGACTTTTTAATAGAGAGAGGGGAATCCAACAATCTGGTTCACTACTTAAACCGGCTATTATATGGGCAGCTCTGTAATTGCTCTAAACACAGGAATATACTAAAAGGTATTAATTTGTCTTATTTAGCTGATACTTCAGATTTCTTGCATAGATCAAGATTAATTTAATTTTTTATTAAAATTGGAAAACGCCCCTGGAGAATTGTCAAAGGAATGTGATCACCAAAATGGAGTTGTTTCTTTTTATTTTGAAATTACATTCTTTCAAAATGCCGAGATATCGACGTTTTAATGATTTTCCTTGAAGACTATGACGCTTATTCCGTTACTTTTTTAATTTGCGTACACGAGTTTACCGGAAACCAATTATCCTATATAGTTCTAGAAAAGTTTTATTTGGAAGATAGTTGCCCCGAAAACATCTACTCATTAAAGTAGAGCTTATCCTTATCTATCAGTATTTAGGATACACCGATTTTCTTCTTGGTCGTACTTGCGCTTGAGAGGGGTGACAACAAAGCACATAACCCTATTATCTATATTATTAAAAACGCAAACTTTGCATGGGTGCTCCATCGGGTTGGTAATTGTATTGCGTTTCCCTCCTCTTTTCCTCCAGGTAGCACCGCCAGTCCTCGCTCAATCATAACTTTGCTTTCACGGTGCGCCGTGCAGTATTTTATTTAAACACTGGCTGATTGGCCACGACCGGTATGTTATGCAAGGTACTCCCTGTTGATCGCACACTTCGCACATGACCGCGGCGGGAACGCATCGTCGTGCATATGAGGGCGCGCGCATATGATTCGCGCGAGGGATCGTCTGTACGCCTGTACGCCTGTGCTACGCATCCCGCTGGTACGCCGCCCCTGGAAAAAATGGTTATAGAGGCCGGCTGAGAAAGTGTGAGAGAGGGGGAGAGATAGGAAAAGAGAGAGAGGGAAGAGAGGGAAAAGTAGGGGAGAGAGGGAGGGATGGAGAGAGCTTTTTCCTTCTCCGCTTTGTCCTTTCTTCTCTTGCCTTTCTTTCTTTCTCGTTCTTTCGCTCGCTCTCGCCCGCATGCTCTCTCTCTTTCTTTCTCCCTCTGCTTCTTTCGCTCCCTCTCACTCTTCTCTCTGTGGTCGAGCGCAGACGCGGACCGCCTGCTACAGAACCGTCAGTCCTACCCCGAGACACCTCTGTTTACACAGTTTAAACAAGTTGTTTAACCGGGTGTCAACTGACGGGGGAGACCAACAAGAGAAAGAATATGGATTTAGTAGTAGAGAGAAGGAGAGAACGAGGGAGGAGCCCGTGAAGAAACCAGAACGAAAAAATCTAAGTAAAAGTAACAAAACAAACCGGGCAAAAAGCAGAGAAGTATCAACGAAAGGAAAGCGAGAGAACTAGGTAAAATTGTATTATATAAGGTCTTTGGGTGATGGCTGAGAGAAAACGTACTTGTAGAGGGGTAAATGTTGAGGCATATACAAGGTAAGATAGGTGATAGATAGTCATCCAGAACGTGTCAGAAAGAGAGAGAAGTCGAGGTAGAAGAGAGAGAGAGATGGTTGAGGGAGACGGATGAGAGATCAAACCACCGATATAGAAAAAATGATATCCCTGTCTGCCTATACCGGCCTTACACAATCTTTGTCACCACAAATCCGCGCTATTGGGGGTATTCGTGTTTTTACCGAGGAACCCGCGAAAAAGAACGAACGCAGATCTGTGCATATTACCGTGAAGCGTCTTATCGAACCAAAACGCAGTGGTTGCGTAAAGATTTGCATGGCCAACACAGATCGAAAAGGTGTCGCGGTGTCAAAAAATCCCTCCTTCCGATCACATTTGCAGGGGTTGAGTGGGCGTGGTGTGGACCATAAAATAATTTCCCTCATATGTAATTTAATCTTCTGTTGTTGGTATGATGGGGAAAAAAACATTATATGAAAAATGTGTTTCCTCAATGTCCCCAAAAACATCCGATTACATTTTTGAATTAAATCGGTCCGGTGGTTTGAATAGTGTTCGCAAAAATGTGATTTAATGGTCAGTTGTCGACCACATTTGAAGACGTGCTGCTAACAAAATCCAAATTTGAAGAGAAGTGAGAGTAAGTGTGTGTGTTGGTGTGTTGTCGATAGGGTTACCCACCTTTAATAAAATAAAACAAGGAAATAAAAGGTCATTTTGTGTATCTATAGCCCCACTTTGCCACATCGCTTTGAAGGATTTCCCCCAAAATAATATCTTTAATACAGAACAATCGCCCCCAGCAGCGCAAAACAATGTAAAGGACGTATACCGCATTTGGAGTTAATTAAATACAATACCTTGAAACTTAGGGGTACAATACTTTGTATTACATTACGGAGCCCGACCATCGGTGTTTATATTTGTGAAATGCAATGTCTGTTTTCACGCAGAACACACAGCAATATTATTACCAGAAGATGCTATACACTCCAGTTAAAGACAATATCAGTGATTTGAAAAATATTTGAAATTTGCAGGAATCGCTTCCCCAAAGGGAGGTAAGTCTGTGAATTCTATTAGTTACCTTTTCAGCTGTATGAATTGAAAGAAAAAAGAAGAGGAAAACGCAGGGTTCCAAGATACGATTCTCATTCAATTAAGGTTGTCAGTAATGTGCCGTTAGAGAGGACAGTAATGACTGAAATCTCGATTCTGTCCTTATTAGGTTGGATTTGGTCTTATCATTTGCAGGGTTTATGTTAGGATACATGTACTTGTACGTACATGCTAACATCTGTTTGGATAATTTTTTCGATTTGCTGATTAGAAACTCACTGATCGTGTCTTTAAGAGGCAAAAAATCGGACATATAAAATTTGAAACTAAAGGCTGACTATCGGTTTTAAACCAGCTATCTACTCAGCTTAAAAACGGAAAATTTACGGGTACTTCCGTTAATCAAACCATTTTTGTTTTTTATGTAGTACAGAATAAAAAAAGCGCTGTTGGACAAAATCGTTTTGTCTTGATTGTGAAGTGTCACAGGGATGTAAAAGCTTCTATGTAATTTGAAAATAACATTCAGCAAAGTTCACCTAACTTCAATAAATGTTGTTATCATGTGAAGGCCTTCTATATTTGAAAAGAAACACTTCAATCCTTAGGGACGGTGACTACCCAGGGTAAAATTACCCTGAAATTTACCTGTCACGTAGTATAAAAAAGGCTATAGAATCTCGTATTTGCGGGTATTTGGAAATACAGCCAAGTGTATTTTACCGTTAAAATTTCAGGCCTATTATGACGAAATTTAAAACTGTCGCTCTTTCTTTTTAAATAATGTCAATATCACATATACTATTGTGATTGCTAATACAGTTTTACAGTTTTAAAAATGTAAATTTAACGGATTATACAGTATCCATTCTGTAAACAAATACCGAGGTTAATGCAAATTTAAAGGTTTGACCTGGTTTTTGATTGTAGATTTTTAAACAAACTGTGAAATTTAAGGGTACACAATGTAAAAAAATTCATACATTAGTGGGTCGTCAGTGTTTGTTTTTAATTCTAACACGTGTTTTATGATTTAGTCTTTTTTACAATAGGCCGATACTGACGCTTTACGTATTTTTTCAACGTGCATGTTCGCTAAATCCGGTCCCTTTTTCATATTTGATGGACTCAACTGCGAGTGTTTTGTGCTTTATAACTTGTGAGGATTGCTAACATAACTTAGTTTGGTAATTTTTTCTTCATATTACTTTCCTATCCAAACGTAATTAGCTCTGGCCCGACTCTAAGACAAGAAAAGACCGCTGAATATGTGAAAAGCAGTCGAGACCACCGACTGAAGCGGCGCGGTCGGACACTCCTCGCACAATCACAGATTCTCTACAGTGGAACTATTATTCTTTGTGAGTTTGATACTAAATAAAAATCGATGCTTGTTTTGTCGACATGAAAAATACAAAGGCGCCAGCCAGCATCATGAAACGGTGAAAAATACTGTAACGACTGTATGCGAGTGCGTACCACAGACACGCGTTTGCAAAGTGAACGCTGAATACGCTGGCCAACGCATACGCTAACCAAACGAAACTATTCCGAGACGCGTAAATGCATTTGCGAACATTTACGAATACCCCCAATAGCGCCCGTACTTGACGGACAAACATGGCGGCAAGACGGATCTCCATTTTCTATATTGTGGAGAAAACGCAATAATTTGTAGAGGAGACAAATCTGGTGAGGGATATACAGGAGGAAAAAAGGAAAAGGGAAGGAGGAAGCCAGAGGCGGGTCATAAACTGCAGCAGTTTGACTTTATACGGGAGCTTGAGGAGTTGTGAGAAAAAAAATGGGGAACTTACGGGTTAGCACATGGGGAGTACTTTTGAGATACAAAGGTTCAACACTAAAAAATATGGGATGGAATAATAACCAGTTTATTATTTAGAAAATAAGAACTACGACAACAGGGCTTAAAATTGGTTAAAATGATCAATCATAACGCGTCATGTTATCGCTTGATTTGGTATGACGGGAAATTACGGGTGTGACACGGGAGTAGTTTTGAGAAGGGATGACTAAAATGTACGGATTAAATATTTGACGTTTCCTTAGAAAATGGTAACTACATGAGATACAGAATATGACGGGAAAACTAAAGGAATTTTGAGTTATTAAAAGTGTTTTTGGGACTCGCGACAATTATTTTGGTGTTCGACCTCGTGATCTCGCTCTGTTTCAAGTGATCGCTTCCATTCAGTGATCGCTCCCGTTCACTCAGCTAGCGGAGCCCGCGCGAAGCGCGGCCTCCCCATAGATTAAAATAAAACGTCAACCAAACTGTTTATAAAAGATACACGGGTGTCCGAAAAGGTAAATAAGATTTAAATTTAATATCCGATGGGAATGATCTTTTTAAATGTATTGGCAATAAATTGGGTAGACATGAGACAAGAGGGACACAGGAAAGAGCATTTCGTGATCTCAGCAACTTTGTTTTATTTGATTCAACCAGGGGGAGTGTAACTGGCTGTACATATGGGTATACAAGCGCGAGCATGCCACCTAAGCGATAAGTTGCAGATTTCATACAGTTTGACGTAGTTGACTAGAGATGACGTAACTAGCAATAACGTAAACTACACACCACTTCGTACGACCGGCGATCTTTGAGCTACTGATTTCATGAAGTATGCTTTCACTCTCTTGATCGAGTTGGATATACCAATTCGTCACTCAACCAGCATTTGCTGGCCAGTGCGTCCTGATACTTCCGGTTAGAACCGGTTTTGATTGTCCTAAACAATGAAACACGGTTCAACCGCCGTAACCTGTCGGTCAACCGGCGGTGGAGTTTCGAAGCCACTGTGATATTTTTATCGCTTCAGGTAGTGTTCCGGAATAAAAGCTCAGGCACACTACAAGTCTGATTAATAATGTGTTGGACAGAATCGAACACACGCGCAATTGGTCGACGACGCGCAATTGGTCGAAGAATGCACCGAACCTCCGCGTAGCTTGTTGCTTACATGAGCTGTGCGTATCTCCTGTCCAAGTAATTATTAATCCCACTGTAGTCATTGTGACTATAGATTGAGTAATAATTTCTTGGCCATCGCACACGTATGTGTTGCTTGTCGCGTGAAGTGCGTCTACGTACAATCAATGGTGAGCCGTTTTGGCGGGGGAGCGGACATACTTGGCAACTTGGCCAAGAAAGTATTACTCCAACTATTATGTGCATGAGTTTTATTCCGTAACACTACCCGAAGCGTTAAAAATAGCACAGCGGTAAATCTATTACAGAAAAGCGGCTTCGAACTGTTCCAAGTGGCTTATAGAGCACTGTCGTAAACATTTAAACATTTTAAGACAATCCATACACCATATAAGTTGAGAGCAATTTCGCGGAGGCAATTTCTGTTAATGATTTAATTACTTCAATTATGAGATTTTGAAGCAACACATCACTCACTTAAGGATAAGTCATATGCCCTAAGCGTTTGTTGTGGCCACAGAATAGTATTATAACAGTCATCATGGTAAAAATGATGTGTAACATACCTCCTTTTACCATCGTTTCGTAAATTTCTTTCCGTTACCCTCGCATAGAAAGGGCCTTAAAAGTGCTGAAAACGCAATGATGAGTGATTTCTTTTGTCAAATTATATACATTCACTGCAAATCCAACCATGGCAAGGAGAAGTGCCTTTTAATTTGCTGGAGAAGGTTATCGAGCAGTTCACAGGGCGACTTGAGAAATTTCCTTCCCCTGGTTCGATTGACTAGGTAAGTCACTGTTTGGATCAATCATATCTGCTCAAGCATGAAAGGTAAATAAATATCATGGTATATCTATTCTATTAACTGAAAACGGTGCATTAATTTTCCAAACACTTGGATCTAGCTCAAATTCGAATGAATCGCTTAGGAGATATTGCCACTTACTAATGTTTAGTTATCGTGAGCATATCCTTACATTCTTCGTTATAATTATAAAAATTGCAGTAAGATCATCGTATCTACTGTGTATGATGCTAAATCACTTTCAACCTATATTATTGAACGGGGCAAAGCACTTTATCTATTCCAATTTCTGAAAGTAACACGATAACTTGTGATAATTGTGGTCGTGGCTTACTGAATGTGAGATTTTAACGTGAAGACGTCTGTACACTTAATACAGACGGGTGCATATGAGGCTAAATAAAATACGGGATCATATTTTGGGTTTGAGGATAACATGAAACTGTTGACCCACATTTTTACTTTCACTTTGTAAAATTTACGGAAAATGAACAGGCTTACTTGCCTTTAATAGGGCGTTCTTGTAGATGTAGATAATCGACCACTGTATAGAATTGTTCGTAAATTTACATGTACCGCTAGATAATGTTTGTAATTTTACACATTTGTTAGATTTTCTTTTCAAAATCAAAAATCTTGGGTGGACTTTTTTCTTGGATAGCACCTGAAAAATATGCTTTAAAATGTCTGAAAATGTACTAGTTATATTAAAGCAATAATGGCACATTTTTTGAAGAGCACCCCAATTTTCACAATTTGCTATTTTGGCACAGTTACGTTGGTGATTGTCTAGGAAACTATACCTGCGAACGAGAATGCTAAAAAATGCGTATTTATCATAAAATAAGCGATTTTGTAATAAGAATTTGGATCCCAGATTGGCAGAGCTGGAAATGCTACGTTTATGTCCGTCCATGATGAAATAGTGCCACCTCGAGAAAATAACCACTAACTTGATTTGCCTGAACTAATAAAACAACTAATGGATGAGCATAGACACGTACATGGCGCTATTTCCCGGCTATTTCACATTGGAAGGCCGTTTCCAGCAGCCATTGAATTATTATCGGGACCCCGATAATAATTATTCTAATTACAAAATTCCTTCGTTTGTGAGACGCAGACATTTTCGAGCTTAACCATTCACAGGTATGGTTTACTAGCCAGTAACCAATGCAACCGTGTAAAAATCTCAATATTTTGGAAAAAATGGGGGCGCTCTTCAAAAAAATGTGCTAATATTGCTTTAAGAAGGTGGTTGAATTTCATAATTGACATTGCAGACTGTGTGAAGCAATGGCGCGAAATTCAAAAGTGGAATCTTATTTTTGGGGGGTGCTTGAATAATATACAGCATAACAAATGTTAATATTTTTCAAAATTCTTAACGACAATTTGCCTTAGCATTATAGGGACATTAAGAAATCGACAGCCATCGACTTCGAAATCGATGTCCATTTATCCCGACTTCAAACAAAATAAACTGTATTAAATTAACACCGAGTTCAAAATCTGACAAATCGCGGTCAATCGTACGTACAGGCACCTGGTCAATCGCCATGACCAGGGAGCGCAAACCACGGGGGTGTTGCTGGCCCGGTTAGCGATTTCGTGCTCATATGTGTGCTCGTATGATGACATCATCGCAGGATTTAGTGCATTTTCTAGGGCTCAGTGGAATGGTAATTTGTGCAATTGAGCGTGATAGGGTTAAAAGTGGCCACAATTTGGTATGTATGAAGAATGTTACTTTCATTGGCCGGTAGTGGGAAAACTAATATTTCATACCCGTTACAAGGCTTCTGAAGCGACTCTTTTCAGGACCACCAAAGGGCAATGTGTCCCATTTTGAGGACATTGAAATCCCTTCATAAATCTAACGCCCTTTCCGGAACTTACAGACAGAATCTAATACTCTCTCCGTGACTTACATTGATTTCAGATACTTTCACGGGACGTTTTAAAGGTAAAAGCAAATTTAATACTGTTTCCAGTAGTTCCCAAATTTCTGATAGTTTACGAACGTGTTACAAAACGATATACGAGGTAACTTCCCAGGGGATCGGAAGCAATACAAAATGTGCACTCGATCAGCGCGATCATAATCAGCATATTAATCTTCGGCCATTAAAATGGGGGTAGATACAATCACCAGAGAGGTTAAAGGGCTTGTGAATAACATGTAACGAGCTCACACAATATGTGTCTAGTAGCGTGAACATAATGGACCAATATACCGAAGTAATTCGCTTTAACGACACAATCTGATACAGTTTTATGATAGCACCTCCGGGTCGTCTCAGCGTTGGCACGTAGGATAGCAGGCAGCGAGACTGGATATGAAGTGTAATTTAACTAGTTTTACCAAATTTCGACAACCCTTGAAATCTCTTTAATTTGCAGAAAGCTATATCTCAGTGGGCTGACATGCCTTCAATCACGACAAATAGAACCTACGGCTTCGTGGATGTCACTGTGACCTTTTTCAAATTATTTTTATACTCAATAGCAAAAATGTTTCCCAAACTAGTAATGAAAATCAAAATATTATTATGCTTGGCAGTTTTCTTTGTTGTATACAAAATACTTGACAAAATTTCGATAAATTGTAGATCCAACTCTGCCGGTGTGGCAGGGGATATGGTCCGCCGGTTTCACAGTCCCACTACACGGAAAAGATATGGCTGCTAGGGATCGATTCAGTTGACTCTTCAGAGCCATAGTTGCATACTTTACTCTCTTACGTACTTCGGTTGTCGTCTATGGAGCACTGTAATAGTCTACGGGCGGACCCTATCTCCCTTTACACTTTTCTTTAAAGGACATAATGGCATGAAAAAAATGACATAATGACAAGCCCCGTAGTGAAAATCACTTCCCAAGTTGAAAACAATTTGGAAGTTTACATCTGTAAAAACCTTAAAAAAGGAAGTGTGTGGATGGCATTATTGATGTAGTACCTCCACTTAAACTTGCGAAGTACAACAAACCACACCGGGCGGATATAGCAAGCTACGTTTACTTAGCATTATATCGGGGTCCGCAGTGTACTCGCAGTTGCCTGCTAGGTGACTGACATTTACCCATGTAAGCCCCAGCAGTGGGTGCCTGGAGCACTCACGTATCACCTCACAGAACTCTTCTACCGGCGGCAATCGGCACACTTTGAACCAGATTGAGCCAAGCAACGATTGCTTCTATACGATGTTTTCCAGATACCTAAGGCGATATCCAGAGCCCGCGAATACAATACACACAGTAACACGTCACTGATCATTAATTTACTGTGTCAATATAATGGTCGGTTTTAAATTTGCGTGCGATGTACATTAAAAAACGATTATCATTGTGACATAGACTCCTGAATATTATATTATTTTTCTCTTGTCTGTATTATATAATTAAATCATGTTAAATTAAATCATATAAATTATGAGTGAGGAGAACTGGAAAATATGAAACGTGCAATGTGTTGTTCATAGCAGACTTATCTGATTGACCGAGTTCTAAATGGACTAGTTGTGAAGACTCCTAAGAACATGCCAGAAGACGTCCGCAGTTATAGAGGGACAATGCGATCACAGTGTCTTATCATCTACATTCTAAGAACTGGATTCGTTGTTCACCTAAGGAACAAGATTGCCCACCTGTTTGATTGCCAATAGACCTTTGTGTAATTGCTTGCTATTCAAAACTATCAGGGTTCCGGATGTGCATATTGTGGACTTCCTTTAAACTTGTTTCAGCGAACTGAAAAGGACAACATGTTGTCGGTCTCGCGGTGGTCTCATGGGAAAGGAAATGTGCTAAGAACAAAGGTTGCAAGTCATTTCTCTTTGTCAGTTGTCAAGAGATTCATCGAGTGTAGACCTCTAAACAGAAGGGGGGGGGGTGGGGAAAGGGGGGGGGGGGTTTTTTTTTTTCGGGGGTGGGGGGGGAGGGTATTTTTGGGGGGGGGGGGGGGGGGTGGAGAACATTTAATACCATTGATTTATAAAAATCAATGTTATTTATTTAATTCTATAAACGTGCTAGAAGATCAAAGCTGCTCAAACTTTGGTACATTGGAAAAAACAAAGGTAACATTAAAATCCAGAAGGAACATTTCTTCTGTACCAGTGACATTAACCTTTAATGCACTGAGTACCTGTATGGACATTATATACCGTGTTGCAGTTTAATTCCAGGTGTTCTCAAGTCTAAAACTTCACAACAATAATCGGCCCGGTCTAGACCAAAAGGACTTGCGATTTCGCGAAAATACTGAACAGTGCCAGCACTTTGTGTCGCCAAGAGTTATGTGGACCTGATTCTACGGAGACTGGTGAGCACCCAATAAGAACTGTTGTATGAATACGTTGAGGTTGTGTGTTAATTTGATTTTTAAAATAGTAAGAAATATAGATAATTTTTGGCATTGTTAATTGTATTATTGAGCAGAATTCATTATGTATATATTAAAATCATTGTTTGAATTTAATCTGGTCAAGTCAATCTTCGTACAAATAGTCATGGTGAATTTTTGTTTTATGAACCAAGGGCGGTTGTTTTTATGACCTTGAGATACATCTGTAACAGAAAATGGGGGGCTCGTGCCGGGAGAACAAAATTGCGTAGAAAATTTTGTAGCACCACCTTTTTCTTTTTCAAAATTCGGTTATTGTCCAAATTTGTTGTTCTAAATTTTGCAATTTAATTGTATTACAGTACGATCACAATGGCATTGATGCTCAAAGATTTGTGAAGAAGCCGGACTGGGATGTGTTGAACAATTAAGAAAGAGATCTTTGGAAATTTCAAATATAATCGAGGCAGGTGGAAACAATACGAGGGAAAACAAAATATAAAGAACTTGATAATCCAAACATGGGTAGATGAAGAAGTTTGGGATCAATCAGTTCGGGATAAAGTTATCCCAGTGAGGATGAAAGTGGAGCCATACAAAAAGAACAAATGACGATTCCCGCAGCGAAAGAGAAGATTAGAGTTAGAGAGAGAAAATGAAATCGAATCACAAGAAGGGAAAGAATTGAAAAGAAGATTCAGTCTCAAAGAAAGGTACAATAGAATGGAGTCACAAGATACAAGCAGATAAGGAGAAAAATATGATTTTTGGACGATTTTGGATATTGACATGTTCAGCGAACTGATAGAGATGACAAAAATTTCGTCTTGGGGGGTCGTCCACACCCGTGTTTGTTGCATCATGGGAAATTTTGCTAAGACAAATTGTGTTGCATCATTTCTCTTTGCCATTTGTCAAGAGATTTCATCGAGGGTGACCTCTCAAACGAAGTGGAAACTTTCATAACATTTGATTTATAAAAAATCAATGTTATTATTATAATTCTAGAAAGTTTTGCTGAATAATCAAAGCTGCTCAAAATTTGGTACCTTTGGAAAAACAAAGTTTAACATTAAAATTCCAGCGGACATTTTCTTCTGTACCAGTGACATTCACCTTTAATTCACTGAGTACCTGTAAATTGACATTATTTACCGAGTTGCAGTTATACTTTCCAGGTTGTCGTCAAGTCTACAACTTCCACAAATTAAATCGGCCGGTCTAGACCAAGGACTTTTGCGATTTCGCCGAAACTTTTGAACTGTACAAGCAAAATTGTTGTCGCCAAGATTTATGGGGATCTGATTCTACTACTAGATACTGGGTGCGCACCCCATAAACTTTGATGATTTATGTGAGGTTGTGTGGTTTAATTTGATTTTTAAATAGGTAAGAAATATAGATAATTTTGTGCATTGTAATGTATGATGATCAAATTCATTTCTGTATATATTAAATCATTGTTTTGAATTTACATCTTGGTCAGTCAATCTTCTTACAATAGTCATTGTGAATTTTGTTTTATGTAACCACGGGAGGTTGTTTTTCGACCTTGATCATCTCGTAACAGAAATTTGGGCTCGTCCGGGAAATAAAATTCGCCGTAAAAATTTTTGTAGCACAAATTGTTTTGGAAAATTCCTGTTTCTTGTCCAAATTTTGTTGTTCTAAATTTTGCAAATTACATTGTATACATACGGAATCCAATGGCCTTTGATGCTCAAGAATTTGTAAGAAGCCTGACTGGGGATGTTTTTGACAATTAAGAAAGTAAGATCTTTTTGGAAATTTTCAAATATAATCGAGTCAGGTGGCACACAATAAATAGAGGAACAAAATATAAGAACGTGATCATCCAAACATGGGTAGATGAAGAAGTTTGGGATCAATCAGTTCTGGATAAGTATCCCATTTGAGGATGAAATGTACCATACAAAATAGAACAAATGAAGATTCAAGCAGAGAAAGAAGAAAGATTAGAGTTAGAGAAAATGAAAAAGAATCACAAGAAGGGAAAGAATTTAAAGGAACTATTCAGTCTCAAGAAAAGTTACAAATAGAAATTAGTCACAAAGATACAAGCAGATAAGGAGGTTTAGACAGAAAGAAATAGAACTTGCAAAAATCGGTTGAAAACTAGAAATTTAATAGTTGCAACAAAAAGAAAAGGTGAATCTTCTACTGCCGTGTGGTTTTGATGTAGCCCGTCACATTAGGCTTGTACCCAATTTCAGGAAAGCGAGTTGTAAATATTTCTGCACTTGATAAAATTGCCACAAAATTAAAATGGCCAAAACCAAGTTGGTACTTTTGTTACTACAGAGTGTTCCCGTAGGCAAACAAGCGATGCGTACTCTCCTTGGCTATTGAGGCAAGTGCTGATTACGATACAGTTAAACAGGCCATACTAAAAGCCTATGAGCTAATGCCTGAGGCCTATAGACAGAAATTCAGGGGTAACAAAAAGACACCAAACCAGGCACATGTAGAATTTGCACGCATTAAGGAACAGTGCTCAATCGTTGGTTAACTGCTACGAGGTGAAAGAAGATTTTTAAGAGTTTTGAGACATTTTTTTTTTTTTTTAAGAGCGTTTTTTTTTTTATAATTAAACAATGTTACATGCTGATATCAAGAATCACCGTGATGAGACTCGGTAAATGAACGATAGAGAAAGCAGCAACAAGAATCGCAGCTGATTATGCAATCACGCATAAATTGATCTATTCTCGGAAAGTCAATTTCCACAGAAACCGTGGCAAAAAGCCACTCCCCTTCACCTACATAAAGTGGGGAAAAACCAAAATCAGATACTCGTACCAAAACTAGTGAAAATCTGAATCAAGTTCGGGGAGGGCCTCTAAGTCTGGCCATTCACTACCACCTACCACTTATGCAAAGAAATGGCACCTTGTTTTCACAGTGTTGGAAATTCACATGGTAAACCTAATGCAATGCATATAGAACCAAGAAAGGCTACCAAATTAAAGGCCAAAACAAACATGTCAAAACGAGTGGGAGAAGTGAGTGAATAATTCAAGAACTTTTTGTCATAACCAGGGGCATTCTCACTCACCGTGATGAAACTAACCCCAACCCATTACCATTTGGCGTGACAACAGGTTTTGCTCAACTTTAATTCTGAAGTGCAAAAACCCTTTTCAAGAAAATCGTCCCACATCGACTAAGATGTATCTGATTAAAGGTGGTTGGATGGAGTTTTCAAAACTGCCACTCCACCAAATTAACTTGAAATCAGACCTAGTTTCTGGAACCTCACTGTAGGGGTTAGGCTTAAATTGCCAATTGGCCTGTGTGTCCATGCTACTGGGAAATGATTAGCTGGAGTTAAAGTATCCCAGAATCATTGTGTCCACAATCCAGGTGTCAGAGAATGAACAATGAGAGAAAATTAATCTTTTTTCCTGCCTGTGCGTTACAAGGGCTAGGAGTAAACAAATCTCACAAGAGATAGAGATGTATTGAAACTACAGACAAACAAACCACCAAAAGAACCAAAAGAAAAGATGAAATCTTTCTAGATTTGGATGATCATTTTTCTCAAGTCTTGATGACAGTTTCAGTATTAGGTGAAGTTAGAGATTAATTCTGATCCGATCACAAAAACAAGTTGATCGCGTAACAAAGAAAAGATCCCAAACTCACTGAATTTATTGAAAGGTCATTGCCCAACACAGGAGCTCAAAAAGTTCCGATTTGCGTGTTTAAAATGGCATTTTAATGAGAAAGTATAGACCTCCAGATGTTTCTGCTGAAGATGACTGGAGAGTTGTACCTCAAATAGTTGTCCCTCAAATTTAATCAAAGAGGTTAATTATCTTGCACATGATAAAACCCATGGATGTGACACTTGGGGATTAGTAGACTCATGATAGAATTTTGAAGATCATTTCGGCGGCCCACACTCAGGAAGATGTAACTGGAATATTGCAAATCATGTCATACATTTCAGGTAGTAGGCAAACCAAATCAAAAAATCCCACCAATCTCCACTGAAACCAATTCAATCCGCATTGAGGACCATTCAGTTTGATAATTATTGATTGTATGATAGGCCCTTGAAAAACAAAGTCAGGAAACCATTATTTGTTGACTAACCAAGTGTGCATCAACTCGCTTTCCCGAAGCGATTCCACTGAGAAATATCAAAGCACAACAACATTGTGTGAAAGCACTAACTAAGTTCTTTACACTAGTGGCCTACCCAAGTCAATCCAACCAGATCAAGGTTCTAATTTGCCATGTCCCGACTATTTCAGCAAGTTAATGCATGAATTAGGGATTGCACAGTACAAATCTTCTGCATATCAGCCTATTCCCAGGGGCACTGGAAAGGTTTCACCAACTCTCAAGAATATGATGAAACCTTTTGTCAAATTCCAAGGATTGGGATGAAGGAGTACATCTCCTATTGTTTGCTGCTACAGGGAAGTGGTCAAGAATCAACTAGGATTCCAGCCCGTTTGCATTATGTTTGGACATCAAGTCCGAGTACGTTAACTTACAACTTCTCAAGAAAATGGTTATCAAACTAACAGTGAATTGAACCTCTTAGACTATGTATCTGGCTTCAAGTCATGCTGACAGTGCAATGTTGAAATTGCAAGGGAAAATTTGAAAGACACCCAAGTCAAAATGAACAGTGTAATGATAAAAAGGCCAGGGAGAGAGTGATTTTTGAGAAAGGGGATAAAGTTTTGGTATTCATTTCCAGATTCTTTGGACATCCATTGTAAGCAAGATACAGTGGTCCGTATGAGGTTGAATTCAAAGTCAGTGATGTAAACTATGGTTGTCAAAACGCCATGTAGGCGAAACAAAAACCATTGTGTCACATTATAGGCGGACAAGTAATGTTGATAGGGATGAAACCATCACTTCACAATCAGTTGCATGACAATTTCAGACCAAGGTGATAATGTAAAGCAAAGTGGAGGATGTACATTTACCGATAGTTCAGAACCACAAAGCAGTGAAGACATGCTACTGGTTGTCGACCAAACTTACAAATATCTGAATGTACTGTCTTCCACCAATTTGGAAGCAAAAATATGTCACCTGGACAAGTCAAAACATGATGAACTTACAAATTGTGATGGCAAGTTTGATCATGTTGTTGTCAGATGTTCCACCAACAAATTTGGGCCATCACGGGCATTGATTTGGGTGATGTCTACTCCTATCAACAACACCCCTATATGTTAAACCCAGAAAAAGCCAAAATCTTGATCGAAGAGCTAGACTATATGTTAAAGAACAATATTCGCACAGAGTCATAGCGATTGGTCGTCACCTTGTGTAATGGTACCAAACCGGATGGTCATTCGGTGTGCAAGATTTTTCGGGGGCAACAAAGTATAAAATCAGACGACTCGTATCCGTACCAAGAATTGATGCATTGTATTGATAATATGGACATGCCATTTGTTAGTCCAAGTTTGATTTTAGTAAAAAAGGGCTCTGCAAGTTGCCACTGCCAGAAGAGCAAAAGAAACTTTCAGCAGTTGTAAACACCAGATGATTGTCACCAGTACAAGGTGCTTGCCCTTTGGCTTGAAAATGCCTCCTGCTACCTTCCAAAGATTGGTTAACAAGTGATTGCTGAGGGTTGATGTATTGGAAAGATATATTGATGATTTGGTATTGTACTCTGAGACAGGGGAAGACCACAGGAAAGAAATGCACAATTGTTTGAAACACTTGTCAAAAGCCAATTTAAAACGTCATTTAGGCAAAGAGTGATTTTTTTGTTGTGGCCACAGTCACATATCTAGGGCCACAGTTTTGGTCAAGGGCAGGTCCAAGCAAGCCAATCAAGCCAAAGTAGAGGCAATAGACAGTTTCCATCACCTACCCAAAAAAACCAACAGAAAAGAACTGACGAGATTTCTTTCTGGGTATGGCAGGATATTCTAGAAGTACTGTCCTAATTTTTCTGTTATTGCAATCCCATGACCAGCTTTGCTCCAGAAGATTTTTGGGTTTGTTCTGATGCATGCCAAGAAGCATTGACAACAGTTAAGGCCATTCTTAAGAAGCTCGCCAGTTCTACAGCCACCTGATTTTCAAGACTCGTTCAAATTGATGGTAGATGCTTAGTGATGTGGGATGCGGTGCAAGTGCTCGCCAAGAGAGGGTGAAGACAAGTTTGAGCATCCAATTTGCTCACTTTTCGAAAAGTTCAATAAGCATCAACAAAATTACGCAACCATTGAAAAGGAGTGATTTACCTTGCTGGCTAGCCTTACACACCCACTTTGAGGTGTACTTGAGCTCACCTAAACACCCACTACTTGTTTACTGACCATAACCCCTCACTTTTTTTCTCACAAACATGAGAACCAAGAATCCGAGACTGCTAAGATGAGTTTAACAACCATGCCATGGTACAACTTGGCCAGCAACATATTAAGCAAGGACAATGTAATTGCCGATGCCCTTTCAAGAGTCAGCTAAATGCGATCTCTCACAGCTACATATGTAGTAGCCAAAAGTACAGACTAAATAAAGTTTTCAATTGTACTCAAACTTTCTTCTTTAAGGGGGAGGTGTGACATACTCCTGAATCTTATATTAATTTTCTGTATTCTATTAATTAAATCATGTTACATTAAATCATATAAATTATGAGTGAAGGATAACTGGAAAATGATGAACGTGGCAAAGTGTTGGTGCAATAACAATGACTTATCTGATTTGACCTAGTTCTAACAAAATGGACTAGTGTGTGAGACATCCTGAAAGAACATGTCAGAAGACCTTCGCAGTTTATAGAGGACAATACGATCACAGTGTCTTATCATCGTCATTCTAAGAATTGGATAGATGTTCTTTGTTCACTTATAGGAAGCAAGATTGCACACCTGTTAATGAACATACTTGTGTAATTGCTAGTCAAAACTATAGTGCAGGATGTGGGAGGGGGGAAGAATATGCGGACTTCCTTTAAACATGATTTCAGCAACTGAGAAGATATGTGGAACTTTCGACTTGTCCTTCTGCTTGTTTGTTTTGCCTCATGGGAATTTGCTGTGGACAAATCCTGTTGCAAGTTATTTCTCTTTGCCGTTGGACAAGAGATTTTGCATCGAGTGTAGACCTCTTAAACAGAGGTTGAGACTTTCATAACTTTTGATTTATAAAAATCAATGTTCTTTCATACAATTCTAGAAAGTTGCTAGAATTGTCAGAGCTGCTCCAAATTTGGTACCGTTTGGAAAACAAAGGTTAACATTACCTTTCAGCAGGACCAATTTCTTCATGTACCATTGACATTCACCGTTAAGCACTGAGACCTGTATGGACAAATGTTATACCATCAAGCTCAGTTAATAACTTCCAGTGTTTCTTCAAGTCTACGAGTTTGCAAATTAATCGGCCAATCTAGACCAAAATGCTTTTGCGATTCGCGAAACTATTTTGGAACTGTACAGGCATATGGTGTCGACAAGATTTTATGTGGAAGCCTGATTCTACAAGATACTGGTGCGCACCCAACAAAAACTGTGGACTTTACAAATGATGAGATGTTTTGTTTATTTATTTTTAAGTAAGGTAAAACAATACAGAATTGTGTGCTTGTTGATTAGAGGTATATTGATTATTGATTATAATTTTATGTATATATTACCATCAATTGTTTGAATTTACACTCTTGGTCAACAAAAGTCAATCTTCTTACAATAGTCCATTGTGAATTTGTGTTTATACCCACGGGAGGTTACTTTTCTGACCCTGAGTACGTCTCGTAACATTATTTATTCGTGAAAGAGGAGAAGTATCTTGTGCTTGGCGCATGAAAAATACTCAATCTTAATCGTGTGTTAGCACCTGAATCTGTTTCAACTGTGTAGTAATAACAATGGCTCTGTACTTCCGAATAAAATTGCGTTATCCTCTGGCCTCACTGAGCGGATTTTACGGGATAGCAACAGTGCTATTATTTGCCTGAGTCAATTCAGCATAGATGTACATCTACGGTCACTGATAGTTTATGGAAAAGAAATTGTGATGACCTTTGAATTCATTTTCCATCAAATGTTTTACAACTTTTGCACTTGACATACCCTAGAGTATTGAAAGATATAAAAGACCCTATAATGCTCAAAATCACCTCGTTTACTGCGCCTGAATATGCGTAACCATGTTTATGCAAGCAATCTTTCTCTCTTGATCCCATTATCTGTAATGTTCAGATACAGAGATATGGTGAAAATGTGATAATGGTCATTAAAGCGTTGGATGGTAATTGTACAGGGGCCAAATTTCAAAATGCTTCATTATACTTCAGCAAGTAAATGAAGGACAAGGGAAGACAGAACATTGCATTGGATCTCTGCTGCTTCGGAAGACCGAAAGGACTTTATTATTGCATAGTTGCACTGTGCGCATTTTTATGACATTAGCAATTGCGTAAATCTTAGATAGGACATGAACTGGAATATATGGTATCTCCTTTGTCTTTCAAGCTAAGTGCAGCTCCTATCCTCCCCCACCTGGCCGA
>JAMKCH010021430.1:0-36867 GCA_023653785.1 Ophioderma brevispina | reverse complement strand
TGTGTGTTGTGCATGTGTTCATGCATTTGTAATGTTGTGTGTGAGTGTTCCTATTATAAAAATTTCACTACCAATGTACGTTCATAAATTATGAATTTGCTCCATTTCACATTTTATAAGCCAGCATGCTGGAGTGCATATGATTCAACTTGAAAATCATAAAACCCAACATCATTCTGAAAATGAAATACATGTGATCATATTCTACAGAATTTTTTAATTAATTACCTGGACACACACTGCATGTACTGTAACAGACATTTCGTGAGCACTTTCTCATATTTTTATATTCTATAGTGTCACAACGGAGGCAGAACTGAGGCAATGATCGCTCCCTGGACGGGGGCTAACTGGGCAGGATCGCTCCTGTATCGCTAAACGGAGGCAGGAGCGATCCAGTGGCGATCCTGCCTCGCTCCTGGATCGCTAACCGAGGCAGAGTGATCCAGTGGCAATCCTGCCTTGCTCCTGGATCGCTAAAACGTGATGTCCGGACGCTCCTGGATCGCTAACCGAGGCAAGAGCGATCCAGGAGCGAGTCCTTGGGGGCCATCGCTCCTGAAATCCTCTCCAGGATCGCTCCTGACATCGAGGTTTTTCCCACAGATATACCACCATACATCCCTCTCCTATATAAGCCCTTATCATATTCAATCAGTCAATCACAGACCAGCAGCTCATACTGTCTTTTGAACATCCATTTCTGTATCTGTACAAAAAATCACTCTGCTTTGATACAGGAAAAACAAACACCAAAAATCCATGAACCTTCTTACTATCGGGAACTCTCTATCTGTCCATCAATAAAATATAATTCGGTCTCTCTGTTATATTTTTTAGTTTTATATCTGGAACAATTCAATGTACTGTAATGGATTAGCAAAGCCAAGCTACATGTATTTAAGACTAGACTGCATGTCGGCCTGAGCCAGTCGACCGACCTCCCCCTCTAAGTCTATCCGAACACATTTTCATCGAAAGATCAATATTCAGGGGGGGGGTGGGGGTTCAGTGAAATTGGCTTTTTATTTTCAAGTGATATGGAATTGTTGTTGTGGGAGTCATATGGAGCCATGTTAATAATGAGGTTGGAAAAGGTCAGATGTTCATGAACGTCACTCTTTTTCTTTTCCTCTTTTTTCTTGACTGTTACAACATATGTTATTCTCTCTCTCATATGCAAAAAAAGTGTATTTTTACAGAAACATTTATTTTAGAACCCTACAATTAAAATTTTAACAAATCTAATGATGTTTTATGTTAAAGAAATAACATTTTAAGTTAGCTTCACTTTTCCAATTGCCAAAATGTTCAACCTTTCACACAAAGTCAACAAATTATACACCTCAAAACTGTCATTAGCGGGCATAAAGGTGCGGTTCCGATCGATCTTGGGGACCCCCCATGATACTCGGGAAGTAGTATACGATTTTGATATCAGATGATTGAAAAAGGCCGTATTTTTCATTGTCGTCCTGAAATTTGAGCCCTCAAATCCATTTCATTCCCAAGATATAACAAACGAGTGCATCAATGATGGCAGTAACCATCAAGTGGGATGGTTAGGGAATGGATAGTTGTGGGTCTAGGTCATGTAGGGTCATTACAGGTCAACTGACATAAGCCCAGTGGGGTCTTGGCCAGTGTTATCTTGAGCAAGTTTGTGGTATACAACTTAAACTTGGAAAATGTTTTGATGTGTTGGGGTCAAAGGTCAAGTAGGGTCATTGGAGGTCAAAAGGGCATAGGGCCTAAGAGGGCATTCTGTGCATACCCCATAAGAGTTTGCCGCCCGGTGGTTCTTTAATAGTATTTTACTAGCGGTCCTTGGATGTGGCCATCACCTGATGTTTTGCGATCACTGGATTGAAGACCCTAGGGTTTGGGTTCATTTGACCTTGACGACCTGATGTACTTGTCATGAGCTATAAAATTTTAGTCATCAACAATAGCCCCACCACCAAGTTTGCCTGGATACTAAAGTTTACCCCATTGGCTCCTTTGACTTTGAATGACCCTGATGACTTGTTGTGACCTTTAAGATGTGGCATCAACAATCAACCCCCACCCTCAAGTTCATGTCCATACACCAAACACCAATGTTACCCCATTGACATTTGACCTTGAATGACCATTAATCTCCACTGCTGAAGCAGACCCACTAGATGAGTATACTGGAATGTTTTCGAACTAATTAGACGCCACAGGGTGCTTCAATCCCTACGTCAAAGCGGGTATGAAAGCACGGCCAAGTACCCAATAATGGCCCTACATGACTTTTGACCCCAAAATAACCCCTCGAAAAACGTGACCACAAAAAGTGGTACGAGTGAACTATACCAACATACCAAACTCATATCCCATACGTTCAAGCACGGACCCAAGATACCCGAGAACGACCCCTGGATTGACCTTTGACATCAAAAATGCGACCTCGAAAACGTGACACAAAACTGTACGGCGAAACTCTACCACCACACCAAAACTCACATCCATACGTAAAGCACGGCCACGCTACCCGAAAACGACCTGAATGACTTTGACAACAAATGACCTCGAAAAAATGACCACCAAAACTCGTCGGCAAAACTACACCATACCAAAACTTCTTATTCATATATCAAAGCACAGCCAAGTTATCTGATAACGGCCCCTGGATGACCTTGAACCCCAAAATGACCCCTCGAAAATGTGACCACAAAACTGTACGGGGAAATTCTACCACCATACTTAAACTATACCATACGTAAAACACGGACAAGTTATCCAAAACGACCCCTGAATGACCTTTGCGAGCTGCCACATTGAGATTTGGATCAGGGAGATTTGATCGTGGAATCAGGGAGATTTATCTTGGAATCAGGGAGATTTTGTTTTAAATTAGTGAGGCAGTTAAGTGTAATAACGAGGTCCTCAAGATGGATACAGCCAATGGATATTGTCTGAAAGATCAATTGAAAGTTTCCACATTAAGGAACTGTCACAGGAACTAGTCCATTGATTTTTTTTTAAGACTGCGAGAAAAAAAAGGTGGAAGTAAAGTCAACTTAAAAAGGTTCGTAACTTGAAAACGTAGCCACCTACATAGTTATGACTCCATCATTGAGATAGAAGCTCTTTAAAATAAAGCTTTCCAAAAACAAGTGGACAGGCTCAGCCGTCTGACAGCCCCCATTTAAGGAACTGTCAGTAGAATCAGGCCATATGGAGATTTAAAAAAAAATTGAAATGAAAATGTCCAATTTTACCAAAAAAAGTAAAATTTAAAGGCTCATAACTTGAAAAATGGAGCCATTACAAACATATGAAATGCATCATGAGAAGACGCTCTTTAAAAAAAGGCTTTCCCGAAAAAATTGACAGGGCTCGCCGTCTGACAGCCCCAGTTTAGGGAACTGTCAGTGGGAACAAAAGTCCACAACCAGGCACTAAATAATTATAACATAACACTTTTGCATTAAATCAAGTGGAGCAATATTACAAAAAGGCAAACAGCAAATCACAAAAGGTTCATTATCTTGTAGGCCCGTCCCTTTGACACCAATGGGGTTAATTTGTTAACACTTGGACTTTGACAACAGCTTAGGCCTATGAGCAGTTAAATGAGTTAAATATGAAAATATTGCGGTGCTGGTCCATCCGAAAGTCGGGAGGAAAAACGATGTCAGAAATGAGGCTGGAGTACCGTTTAATTCCTATCCGTTTTAACACTCACGGTCTGTATTTACGTTAGTTAAACGGTCATAACAAGTAACGTGCCGAATTTGGCGCTTCCACGGAATGCAATTCTTGCACCATAAATCGTTCGTATCGGGTTTACGACGGATTTGCATTCGATCAGAAATATCATCTTAAACCATAAAATGTTGTTTGTACTTATATGTTATGTTTTAATCCAAAGAAAGCAGTTGAATATCCCAAAGATCCCAAAGGACGAATCACTGTGGAGCTGCCATTACCTTTTTGTAGATCCGGGTAATATCCCTCTGTAATTGAAGCACGCGTAATTGGGGCCGTGTTATGCGGTGTACACTGGCACAAAAAAAAAAACAAAGTATCTCGACAGTTTTCGAATCGTATTTTGTCAAAGTCCTACCATTTGAAAGTTTCGAATATACATGTGATTGTCTAGGTCTTGCTCTTCATTTAATACATGGCTTGTAAAAACGTGCAGAAATGGCTGGATAGAATACCCGAAGATAGCAAAACCCCAAAACAAAAAATTGCGTTTTTGTTTTTCAATGGGCACTACAGTGTACTGGACACGAACACGCGGACAACACTCACTATGCAGTAGGCTCGAGCTCTTCCAGTCGGAAAACCTCTTATGTGTAAATCAATACACGCGTAGTGTTGTTGTACCACCACAGTTGACCATTGAAAAAATGCCCAAAAAACTGCAACTTTGGTTTGGGGGGTTTGCGTCTTTCGGCACTCTATCTCAGCCATTTTGGTGCACGATTTTTAATAAGATTTTGACCATATGGGTCAAAGTCACCTAGGGCCACTTAGAGGTAAAAAGGGCACATGGTCACCATAGGTCATCTGCGCATACCAGTAAGTCCTGGACCAGTGGTTCCTTTAAATAGTGTCATGCATTTTAGTTGCAGAAGTGATTTATTATATATATTGACAAAATGGGGTCAAAGGCCATACAGGGTCATAAGCGGCCACTCTATGTATACTCAATATGAGACCTTGGGTCAGTGATCTTTTGATTATACGTGTGAAGGTAATCGGCAACTGTTACAATAAACAGTTACATTCCACACTAAGGTTCCGGCAATGACTTACAATGTCTGTAATGCAGCAAGATAGATAACAATAGTATATGAGTCTCTTACAGCAATACATTGACGCTTGGTTAAACAATTAAATAAGGATATCAGAGGGGTAATGACATAATGGTAGCAGAGAAAATTGTCGGGTTTTAAAAAAAAATGTCTATTAATTTTCGTATGTTTCAGGCCACTTTGAGGGAATATCCCGATCAAAAAAGAGGATTTACTACTGACAAATTTCCCGGACTCTTGTTGAACGATTTTTGGATATTCCTAGTCAAAATGTAAGGAAATTTTGACTAGGAATTCCTAGTCAAAATGTAAGGAATTTCGGGGAGATGTGTTACAAAGATTTCCGCTAGTATTGAATGTTACCGCCACGATTTCAAACATTCCGCTTTTTCAAACGAAGCGGGATATTAAAAAGGTAAAAGTCGAATTTAGGCCAATATTTAGTGGGCACCGGCGACAAAAAGTAATATCTAAAACCCGTCAAAAGTAAGCAGCGTGTTTGTAGTCTCAACTCGCATTAGAATATATTATCGCAGTGTAAGGGTTATTAAAAATATTCCGAAGTAGTCCAATGCTGTCGCAATGAATACCCTCTTTTGTTTATCTATTTATCTAGAAAGGTATTTAAAGTGTCTTCAACTTTCAGGACCACTTATAATTCCAGAACTTGCTTTCAACAGTTCCAAGGTGCCTTAAAATGGTCAACGTGGTGGAAACCGCGTTTAGAGGACAGCCACGCAATGTCCTTCATGTTGAAAACAGCCAACCAGAACTTAATAACGACAACCAAATAAGGTTTCTCAGCGTACACCAAAATATTTTATCAACACACCTCCAAAATAAACCAATATACAAAACTAAAAATTATACACTTGCCGTCGAAACCAACAAACCCAACTTTTCTTCCATCCCTACCGTAAACATATGCATAGTCAGTATAACTAAAGGCCATAATGGAAAAAAAGGCTTGGCTTCAACAAAGGACGATACCACGATACCAAATTTGTAAGGGACAGATGATATTTTGCAGTTCTAAAGTTGGCAAATTTGGGTCTCTCTACGTACTAGCTGAATATTCTTTGAGGACTTGGTTGCAAATACCCCAAGTTATAACAAACTCAAGTTGATCTCAAGTAAAAACAACTTATTTTGTGTCATCTCTATTATGGTGGGCACCTTTCATCCAGGGAAATTTGTGTACACTAAATCTACTCAAGTCAAAGGAACTCGGCACTTGTGTTTGATCACCTAGCTCCTGGTAAGCCCTTGGTAGTATGGTAAACATGATCACCATCATTTTCACCTGAAGAACCCCACTAGAACCGGTTATAGGTGCACACTAAACCAATAGATTCAGTAAGGAGGACGGACAAGTGCGGCATCAAATGATGTCCAAAAATTGACAAAAGATATAAAAGTTACCAAAAGTGGACTACCGTCACTGAAATTTAAAAATCAGCCCAACACGAGATTCCCCATGTGTCTGACTCCCCCTAGGCAGCTTTTTGTCAAAATGCAAATAAACGCCCGACTAGTAGAGAAAATAGAGCCGCCATTAAAACACGCCGCTCTCGATTTCAATGAATTGATGGTTTAAAAACCGCCGTTTTAGTGGTTACCGTCATTTACACAGTATTAATAGGGCGCTGCAACGTGCATTATCGCGTCTAGCATTCAAACCGCCAAGTTTGTTTTCCCACGGTTACTTATGGGGTGTATGTGCAGTGCCATGCTCTCATATCAATTAGAAAACAATACACATAAATCTGAACAAGCCACCTCTAACCCTAACTGCCTTTTGGTTTCAGCCTATCTCCAGATAGGAAGGAAAGGGGCAGAGGATAGAACAAACGAAACCTGAAGGGCCCTGCGGGATTCGAACCCGTGGCCTCGGCCCCACCATTCCATATGACCAGCATGGCAAGCCCACATGGAGTCCGCTTTTTGGCCCCAGCGATTTCGTGCCCATATGAGTGTTGGTGCGATGACTCATCGCATCTTTTTTGACTTATGCATTTTCCCCCCTCAGCTCATTGAGTTTATATTGGTGTTTGAGGTTTTGGCTAGCTGAGGGGGATGGCCTGAATTTAAATTATAATAACAAAATTTTTCCTCTTGATTAAAGGGATTACAGCGATATTGCGAGAGAATCAAAAATATTTGGAATGCCACTATTTAACTTATAAATCAGGATAAATGTGTACACTTCCATATAAGCTTGAATGCAGAAACAAACCACTAAATAGTGACCAAAATGGAGTATTTGAGGAACTTGTCATACCGTCTCCTGCATAGACACACAGCCACGGCGTCTCAAAATCTACACTAAACAGCTGATTGTAGTTTACACCATAACCGAATACACCAAAGATTAATAATGTATGTTGTGTGGTCAAATGTATTTGATCATGGTGCACATATCACACGCTGAAATCTTTGATATTCACCGGGAAAGGCTTTTTTTGATCTCAAATCGAAATTTTGATACGCACCTATAAATCCCCAGTATCAGATAAAAGTACTGCCTTGTCGTTAAATCCCGGATTCAAGCCAACCACTTGCAGGTACGTTCGCAGATCATGCCCATAACAAAAATATAAAAATATGAAAAATTTTTGGGATGATTTTTTTTTATGTTTCGGATTAGCAAATCGCTCTATCACAACTTTAATGACCATGACCCCAGAAAACCCCACACCAATATTTCCAATCCATTATGCTAACACGCACTAAAAACATATTTTTGGTAATAACATTTTATGATAATCTTAGTTGAACCAAAATGACTTAACATCCAAACTAACAACCTTCAGGTGCTAAAATTTCACAGGAGAAATGAGAAAAATAGTAGCTTTCCTTGCAACACCTAATTTTGGACCAGTCTGGTAAATCGGGAGGGGGTTCTAGGGATGATGCTAATTTCACAGCTGGCATATGGACCTTGATCTTGGCAATTTTTATCACACATAATAAAAGATATAACCGTGTGAAAATTAGCAACACCAACAAACAACATTCTCACTGTCTCATGCAGAGTTAACAGCCAATTTCAATCACTAAGAGGCAGAAAATAACCCTCGTTTTGTTTTTGGTAGGAATTATAATACCCAGAATATACAAGGTCCAGTTCATGTTAATGCAACATACTTGCCAGGTCAATGAACCTTCGCTTGTGATTAGCATGTATTGCAGCTCATAATGAATAATACATGTACAAGCCTTTGTCGTGTTTGTTAGCACCATATACAAACAGAGGGTATTCATCTATCAATTTCTTTACAAATGAAGTTCCCTTTTTCCATGTGAGGTCATGAGTGAAAAATTCACTAACCATAGCAAATTATGCTGTGATCATTTTGTAACTAAAAGGAGATTCACCCTTTTGTCACACCAGTCAGGCCAAACCATTTCAATGTTCGCATCAACCGATAGCAAGAAAAATCGCTTCCAAATTTTCCTTTATCCCCATAACATACTCCCTAATGATCCAAATTGGAATTTTGCCATGAACCGCGCAGATCCCGTAATTTGAGCTCAATCTGTTGTGAAATATTCAACATTTCAATTCAATTCCCACAATTAAAATCTCTCCAAAATTATATTTTCCCATCATGTGCCATCCCCCTTTCTTGTTTTCTGCCTCCGGGGTAACAGGGTGAAAATTCTAGGCAGAAGCAATGTCAATTTTGGCAATGGCGCTATTAAAACCCATCCTATTTGAGATACGCACTCTCCCCACAATTATTTCATCAAATAACCAATGCACTTGTATAGTAATTACAAATCGTAGAGCACACAAGTCAATCCGTTCATAGTCTGTAGCAAGACGAAGACGGCTCCTGTTAATTAGGTTGGGATGCACTTTTTCACTCCAAATGGCAATTTTTTAAGTCCGTAATGATTCCTAGACTTCTGGCCAATCTTTTTTTCTTGTTACTCATTGTCGTTTGAAAAAACAACCCCAGGGTGGGGAGAGTTCTCAGTACTATAGAAGCAGTAGTAGGGGGATAATACTACGGGGGAGTTCTAAATTTCATGCTCTTTAACTTTTTTAGGTACAGATACATGTGAATCACTACTCATTTATTCAAGGCCAATTTTTAACTTTGATAAAAAACATATTGATTCTCTTTAATTTAATGAAGAAAAATGTCAAAACAATCTGCCAAAGAATTCTGCTTAGTTCTGATGGAGTATAAATAAAATCTTCAGGAAATTAGGCGAATTTTCCAAAATATGGCCGAATTTTGTGCCTCAGGCAAATTAAAATTTTTTGCAGCAGGAGAATTTTGTATTGGCAAATCATTCTCCACAGACACCATGTAGAATTCTCTTCTCTCCCTAAGTTTTACTGGTTCAGAGTACATAGTGTAGGAACAAAACAACTCAAAATAAATGACATACCTCTATAAATACCTGTTTTTTTTCTTTGTTATGAAGTTGTGATCTAGGTCAAGTATTAGAACCCAATTCTGCAAGAATTCCTTTTTTTCATCTATTTCAGTAGATTTCTTGGGGACGGAAGGTGCTGGATGTTTTGCCCTATTCCATATTCAGGTTCATCTTTGAACATCCTATTCCTACCCCAAGCCAGAAACCTACTAATTTGATACCCAGTATACACAGGCAGTGTGGGCCATTCAAGTAAAAATGAGCCTCCTGTACTTAGTCCTGGGAGACAAAAATAATCACAATGTATTTTGGTGTTTTTTCTTCGTTCACAAATTCAAGCAATGGTGCCATCTTTTGCCTTGTCAGGTTTGACTACAAAATGCATTGCTTCTGTTTTCTTCGCTGCATTTAACTCTCTAATTATCAAAGCCCAGCCCACAATATTATTTAGACAAACCGAGGAATTACTGAAGGAAGAGCACCGAAGGAAGGAAGAGTAAAAAATAAGGGGGGGCGAGGGTGAGGGTGGTTGGTGGGGGGGAGGGGGGAGGTGGGGGGGGGTGGTGAAGGAGAAAGATTATCACACCAATCCTCACACCATCCTTCATAGGTACAATATTGATCAAAACCCACTTCGGATCATGAACACTGTGCTAGCTGCCACCCAGCACAAAAGACACACGCCTTTAAGTTTTTTCCAAACACTGACCGCATTTTTACCATGACGACATATGGATAGGAGATGAACTGCAGTCAGCCCGGGCTGGCGGCAAAGGGCCTGAGGGCCAGTAATTACTTTTACGTGCTATTCGATGGAAATCGGACACAGCTTGGCTGACACGAGAGGGGATGGTTGAGAGGCTTGTTAGGTGTAGAGAAGAGCACTGATGGGAAAAGCACACACCCAAGCTTTGACTTGTACAAATCTTATACGAAATTTATACTTTGTAATTATGATTTGTAAGCCATTTTAATTTAAGAAGATGTTCATCACACAAGGAGTAATATTTTCGTTCATTGTACCCAACAATGCCGGCACTTAAATGAAATAGTTCTTAGCTGATGAATACTACGGCCAAAGGACTATATCCAATAGGTTGAATAACTTCTGCTGTTTGAATTACCGGGACTGTGCAGTTATCATTCAAAACAGCATAAGCCTTTGAATATACTCGTCATTTTTGATCGGTTAACTGCAATTTGGCCTTTAAAACTTTTTCCAATTTATCAATTTTTAGAAAGAATATTCACCCAGAGAAAAAGAATCCAATTATTTCTCTTGGCAACATGTGGGCCATGGCCAAGTCGGTATGCAATCACGGACTAGTTGGCGTCCATACAAAACAAATTTCTTTCTAGGCAAGGATACTCTCGTTCTCCATCTCTCCCTCTCTTTAAGATAGTGAGCATGATTGCCAGATGGCCGTAAGAGCTGGGAACAACGTAACAACGATCATGGCCACTGTGTACTTCCGCACACAAGAGGGGATCCCGAAAAAAATGTATTTGGAACGTGCTGTAGGGCATCGGGCGATTCTTTTTATTACATTTTTTTCTGGGCCTGTGGCTGTGTATGTGCGTATTCTATCAACACATGGTAGATCTCCAACTCTAAGGTCTCAATGGCTTTATAATGGTACCTGTCCGTAGCCATAAGTGTTTGGTTGTGTTCTCTTGGGTTTTAATATTTCACAGGTTCAGGCATCTGATGTGCTTCACCTATGAAGTGAACTCAAATCGTTTGGACCTCATAGTTGTCCATGGAGAATTGTTGTGTATGCATTTGTGTGTACCTGCGTCAGGTCATGTGGTCTATATGATATGTTGGTAAGAAAACAATTAGTGAAATAGTTTACGGTAAACAACGCATGGATCATTTGTAAATGGTGGATGTCCAGGAAAGAGAGTGCAGGATGAAACGAAAATAGCCTTTTTATACACGATTTTTAACCCTACTTTTTTTTTTAATGAATTACAAAAATGTCAGTGGTAGTGCTGGGGTGTAAGCCTACCCAACAGAGAGTTGAACAATCCCCCCCCCCCCAACAAACAACCACATGAATAAATCGCCAAATTTTGTGCTAATTTTTTCATGATTTTTTTCCCTCGAATTCACTTTAAAACCTTAAACCTTAACCCACCCAAAAACACTACCCCTCCCTTTTCCCTCCCATCACACCACGAACAAAGTCTTGTCAACCACCACCTTGAAAACCACATCAAGACTGTATTGTGCAATCTCACAACCCGCCACTGATAGATGAGATTACAGGTTCAAATCCTACTTACCCCACTTTATGTGTTCCCGTCTGGTGACTGCGGATAGATGGTCCCACGCCTAATCATTGAATATTCTGAACTGTTGAAAAAATAAAATCTACTTGTAAAGTACAAACATCCCAAATCACAGAATTAGACAAAATATGGTTAATAAATCATGTCCCATGCACTCAAACTAAAGTACAGCTGGTGTAACTAACAAGCAAAGTGATGCAAATTATTCTATATATTTTTTTTATACTAGGTACAATTCTTAGACTGCTGCGCTGCGTTTGCTGCGTTGACTCATGGCGTTTGAAACCCTCGGGTGGGGAGAATTATCGTATAGAAGCGGTGAGTGCGGCGATAATACTAAGTGGGAGTTCTAATTCATGCTCTTACGTTTAGTACAGATACATATGTAGAATCACTACTCATTTAAAGGCCCATTTCTAAATTTGATTAACAAATATGACATTCTAATTTAAAAAAGAAATGTCAAAACTCTGCCAAAGAATTCGGAATTTGATGGAGTGTAAATAAAAGCTTATGAAATTTAGTGAATTTGTCCAAAAATATTGTCAAAATTTTGTGCCTCGGATCATTTAAAAGATTTTGCAGCAATGGAGATCTTTATTGCACTCTTTGATTCTCACAGACAACTCTCAAACGGAAGTTACTGCGTTCAAGTAGTGTAGGACAAAATCACCAAAATAAATAATAAATACCTTTTTGTTTTTTCTTTTTTTTTCTGAAGTTGTTGATTAGGTCACATATTAGACCCCAATTGTAAGAATCCATTTTTTCCTTCTATTTCAGGAGATTTTGGGGACAGGAGAGAAGGAACTGCTTAGATTCTGGCCCTCATTCATCAGGTTAATCTCTGAACATCCTGCCTAAGTCAAGAACCTACTAATTGATACCCAGTAGACAAGGCAATGTGTTCCAGCTCAGTAAATGAACATCAACTGAACTTAGTAATGGGAGACAAAAATTAATCACAATGTTTGTGGGGTTTTCCTCATGCACATATGTGAGCAATGTCCACTTTTGCCTTGTCAAGTTTGATCTAAAAAATGGCTGCTTCTGCTGCATTTAACTCTCTAATTATCAAAGCCCACCAATATTATTTAGACAACAGATTAATCAACATCAATCTCACACAATCCTGCCAAATGTTACGAATTGAGTCAAAAACCACAACTTGGATCATGACAACGGCTAGCTGCACCAGCACAAAAGGACACAGCTTGAGTTTTTCAAAACACGGAAACGCTATTACCATTGAACTGACAATATTGGATAGGAGATGAACTGCAGGCAGACGGGCGGCAAAGGGCCTGAGGGCCAGTAATTACTTTTACGTGCTATAGGATGGAAATCGGACGACAGACTTGGCTGGACACGAGAGGGGACGGTTGAGAGGCTTGTTAGGTATAGAGAAGAGCTGGGAGGAAAAAGGAAACAAACCAGCTTGACTTGTACAAATCGTATATGAAATTTAGATACTTTGTAATTATGATGGAAGCCATTTGAATGTAAGAGAGTTTCAACGGAGTAAGATTTTCTTTCATTTACCTCAACGATGCAGCACTAATCTAAATGTTCATTCAAAAACAAAATAAGCCTTTGAATATACTCGTAAATAGTATTTTGATCTTTAAAACTGCAAATGTATGGCCTTAAACCAATTTTCTCAGTTATAAAATTTAGAAAAGAAATATTCACAAAGAGAAAAAGAATCCAATATTCTCTTGGCAACATGTGGGCCATGGCCAAGTCTATGCAATCACGGACTAGTTGGCGTCCTATACAAAACAAATTTCTAGGCAAAGGATGACTCTCGTTCTCCATCTCTCCCTCTCTTAAGATCGAGCAAGATGCAAAGTGCCATAAGAGCTGGGAACAAGCGTACACGATCATGGCCACTGTTGTACATCCGCACACAAGAGGGGATCCCAATGGAACATGCTGTAGGGCATCGGGGGATTCTTTTGATGATTTTTTCTGGCATGTGCGTGTGTATGTGTATGTGCGTATTCTTATCACACATGGGAGATCTCCAACTCTTAAAGGTCTTCAAGTGGCTTTTAATAATGTACATGTACGTAGCCATAAGTGTGTGTTTGTGTGCTCTTGTTTTAAATATTTCACACAGGTCTTAACAGGCATATGACACGACTTAACCTAGGATTGAACTCAAATCTGTTTTGGGCCATCATGTTAGTAAGGAGAATTGTGGGTATGTGTGTGCGTTCCGCGTGAAGGTCATATGCATACTTAAAGATCTGTTTGTAACTAACGAAAAACCAATTAGTGAAATAGTTTACAGTAACAGCATGGGATCATTTGCTAATGGGGGACGTCCAGGAAAGAGCAGTGCAGGATGAAAAGAAAATAGCCTTTTACAGTATTTTACCTACGTTTTTAGAATAAGCAAAAAACTTGCCAGTGGTAGTGCTGGGGTGTAAGCCTACCCAACTCTAATACACTCAACTGGGGGGGGGGGGGGGGGGTTGAACAGAGAGTTGAACAATCCCCCCCCCCCCCCAAAAAAAAATAAGGAATCTATATATTGTGTCAAATTTTGTGCTAATTATGGACTTTTTCCCATCAGAAATTCACTGACCCCTCCCTTTGCACCCCTCCCCACCCACAAATAGTAAAAAAACTTCTAGTGCCACCACTGAAAACCACAGCAAGACTGTATGGTGCAGTCCACAACCCAAACACTGATAGATGAGATTACAGGTTCAAATCCTACTTACCCCACTGTATGTGTTCCCGTCTGGTGACTGCGGATAGATGGTCCACCCTAGCATTGAATATTCTGAACTGTTGAAAATATATACGGTAAAGTAACAAACAACCCAAATATAGAATTAGAAAATAAGGTATTCAATCCATGTACATGCAATCAAAAAAAGTTAGCACAAGTATGTACTAATACAAGCAAAGTTGTTTTTTTTTGTGTTGTATGCAAATTATTTTATATACTTTTATATATCTCTTTCACATCATTATGTGAAAATGAGAACACAGCACATCTGATCAGAGCGTAAGCCATTTTGTCATTCTACATGTACATTATGTTAACATGGGCTACAATCCATGCAGCGGTTGCAACAAAATTTCATATTCCAAAAGGCTAAAGATACTATTGTGTGGTGCAACTAAATAGTGCATCACAAAACAATACTAATTGAGAAGGACAGGGGATATTACCCACTCAGAATAGCATGAATAAATAGTGTATTAAATGTCAAGCAAACAACTATCTATTTGTGAAATATGACACAAGCTGGGAACAAAATATGGACGAGAGTGTGGATGGCAGGAAGGAGGATGCGATTCTTTGTCCCCTCACCAGATTTCACTTGCATAATTTGGTCTGCAAAAATATTTTGTTTTGTGAAAACTGGGACAGCTATAAAAGCTGATAACACAGCTTATTTTTAGAACGATTGTGCTTTCTTTAGGCCTTAAAATGACAGGTTTGATTTGTTTGTTGAGACAGCAGTATTGTTTTAGAGTCAAATGAATACTAGGACCAAACTTTGAAAAATTTTAATTTTTTCCTGTGCTAAAATCCTTATTAAAAATAAATTGCCACTCATGAAAAAATTCTCTTGAAAAAATAGTGCAGTGAAAATTCCTATCAAAGGAGAGTCTACAACTCTTTTGTACTTTGGGTAATTTTTGAAGAGCGAAAAAAAAAACACTTTTGAGTTTTGAAGAGTGAAAGTACAATGTGCCAATGATATTAATGTTTAAAAATGCAAGAGTGACCTGGCTATTATCTTTTCTGAGAGTGTAATAATATTTTTTTCAAAGTATTTTACTTTCAGTACAAGGTATTAAAGTCATAATGGATCTAAGATGGTATGTTATCATAAGACAATAAAAAGGAAAGCTTTTTTTGTGGCGAAGACAAATGTGAAAAGGCAGTGAAATGACATTTTTGTTTTCTTATTTTATGGGGGCATTTTGACCCCCTGTTTGGTGACTTTGTATATCTGAATTTTCTTTTTTTTTTTCTGAAAATTTGTATACAAAATTTCAAGTGAATAACCCCCCAAAAAAAAATAATAATTTTACGCTAAAAAAACAATTTTAAAAGCAATGCGCATAAACTCCTGAGACAAACTTTTTTTCTTTTTGGCCTAAAAGCAAAATGAATAGCAAAATGGGGCAGGATTCTGACCAACCAACCCCATACCAGAAACGTGTACATTGTATGCTAGCATTTATTTTACTCTATACAATTTAATTCTCTTCTGGGCCAATCCATTCTCACTTGTTACTCTTAATGATCAGGCCTCATCAACCAATTCTTGTTTTTGACATTAATTTTCAAAATAACAACACAATCAAAATATTTCTAGAGGCAATAATAAATTAAACATGGTCAAGTCAAAAGTATGCATAATTAATGACCCTAGCTTCCACCTCCTCGCCATTGCCGATCATAATTTTCACCGTACGCAACCGTGAATCAGCTGATTACACAGAATTATTAATTAAACTTCTACGCATAATGATCTTCCTATGGTATGATACTGGTTCGTCACTCCCTTGCTATATTATTAAACACATGGTAGGATTATCATTGATTAACATTATTGTGTGTGTGAAGTCACTACATAATTATAGTATCATCACTCACAAATAAATGCTACACCTTGTTGTGCATTCAATATGCTTTATGATTCTGTTGTGGGAGCAAACAGGTTTAGAGCATGTGAATTTTTGCATTATATTTCATTTTTGTGCTTTTTGCACACCAAGAAGGTGATTCAAATTTAATAAAATGTACAAAAAATATTTATTTACTGTATTGGCCTACATAAGAAAAATTAATTTCAGGAATTTTAAAACAAATGGTATCCCAGAGAAAAATTAATATTATGAACGAGTAACTATCATTAATTTTCTGAGATAAAATATATGCAACATGTTATTGAAATTTTAAAGGTTTTAGTCATTTTTCTTTTTAAACAAGTCTAAAATGGTATTTTTTTTTTTTGGGGGGTAAAAATTTTCCTTCAGTTAAATATGAATGGTTATTACAGTTAAAATTATATTTCAATATTTTCAGGGTATACCTCAGATCTGTGGGTAAAGAATTGTTGAGCTCCCTCACACCTTACCCCTCCACACACACACACACGCACATGCACACACGTGCGCACGTGCACACACATACAGCTACCCCATATACACACACACAAATACAACTTCCTGTAAAAACCATACATTCATGAATGACAAGTGCCTTTTGTTTCTTTACAACCCCATTCATTTTTAATAACACAAATTCCTGAAAATAATTTCGTTACCCAATTACAGAAAATGTGTTAACCTCATTTCCACAACATGAGGGCAACACTTCTCATCATAATCATGATGATCACATTGAGGAAAATCATTCCATCATTACAGCGGATGGCCATTTGTATTCCCCTCTCATATCTATCCGGTGAAGTCATCCTATGACAATGAGGAAACTCCCGAGTTTTTGACACCCTGCTCGGTTTCCCCGTCATCCCCAACCCACTATCATGTACAGTACCACGCAACAACAGATGCTATGCTTATGGATTTCCTATGCTGTAATACTTGGGCCCATTAATATTGCATGAATGCAGCATGTAATACAGCACAAAACCAATAATACAAGCACTATTATGCTCTTTCTATTGAGAGAAAATGACTTAAAATTGATGTAAGAAAGCTGAAGCTTAAGATTCCCAATTGGAGGGCTTTGTTCCCTTGTCTGACCCATGGACTTTAGGCCTTAATATCTGTATAGTAGCATTATACTAATGTAATGCATTAACAGCAAATTCTAAGTCTTACTAAGTGGTTATTTATAAATTGTTAACATTTTTATCCCTTTCCTGACTAATAGTAATACCAGTACAATTACTAACTGTGAAAAAATTAGTGATCTAATCTGATCTATTCAGACCAAAGCATATGTCCAAAATTAAGTTATGGTATTATCATTACTTGGTATAAATGCCGGAAAGGAAACTAAGCTGTAAAAGATGATGGGAACCTTATGTCTCTAACATGTGTACTTATCTACAAAGTGATAATAAGTATTTAATAAAAGGAGAAGTTTTTAAAGTGTTTTCAACTTTTAGTGGCTATACAGCTTAGTTTTGCAGAAATTGTTCAGTTGGCCAAATCCAAATTTAACAGGGCCTGAGACTCCATTTTTATCTCAAAATTTTTTAGTGGGAGGATGGCATTTTTGGGACTGGCAGCAGGCCTCATAATAGGGACAAAGTCAGATGGTGGGACAACCCAAACAGATTTTTTGATAATCAAACGTTTATGCATAACCAAGGAATTAAGAAGGATTTTTGACCATGATTTATTACTAAAAAGTGCATCTGTTTTTTAGATGTACTTCACAGGGTTGAATAGATCTTCAATGGGGGATTTATTTTCAGGAAGAGACTTGAACCAGATGGGGGTATGGTAATTTGTTTGTCAGATGGGAGTCTCTTGCTCCATCCCCTTTTCCTAAAACAAACTAAGACTTAGTGTTAAGGGTTTGGATTAGGATTCAAATTGGTTCAGATTAGGGTTAGGGTTTTAAGGTCCATTCAATCATACTTCACTGCACTGCAATGTAGTGAAAATGGATGAAAACTATCTCTAACTCAACTCAGTGCAACACAGTTCAAATTGCACTGCAGCTCTGCTGTGTTGAGTCAGAGATGGTTTTCAATCATTTTCATTGCACTACATTGCAGTGCAGTAAAACATGAATGGACCTAAAGTTAGGGTTAAAATAGACCTCAGTTTTCTCATTCCCAAGTTCTCAAAACTGGTCTGAGTGGAACAGATCTGATCTGCACTTTATTTTAACCATTTTTTGGCTTTCTTCCATTTCAGCATTAATCAAATCATAAGTACAGCTGAAAGGTGACTGAGAGATATTTGAACTGGTAGTTTTACATGTACACGCATGTATCATTGCAAACGTGATGATCTCAGAATTTTTTCCCCGTTTAATCTGTTTACAAACTATCCTGGCACTACCCATAATTCAACTAAATGCAAATGTTAGCAGGTGTTAATATTATCGAGCTTACATTTAATTGGTTTCCATTCAACCTCATATAAACACATTTTGCATTGGTTACAAATTAAAAATACCCCTCGCTCAAATGTTTCAATAGAAGAAATATTAAACACCGGGATAACAAAGCAAACATTTCCATTCATATAGAGCTGTATAATGCCTGGATGATTACATGATTATTACAGACAGCTCTATGCCAATATTCCTGCAAATATTTTGAAATTTCTGTTTAGTCGTGCATTTAATTGCAATTAGCCTATTTTCATCAGGCAATAAGGGTTAACATACATGTAATTCAGTAATGTAACAGAATGGTGCTATAAATTACAGGCCTACTAGTACTTTGTTGTATGATGAATGCTATCTTCCAAGAACTGCCATAATGAAAATAATTCCATTTTGCGGACGATGATCAATCTTTATTCAGATGAGGACTTTAGTCGGAGAGCAATAGCTTTTTTTCAATGCTTTATATTTAATGCTGATATGTGCAGTTGCCACTGCTATCACTGTACCAGTAGTGTTAAAGCTTTTCATACACAAGGATTCAAGGATGGATTGGGACGATCAGAGTTTTTCACCTTACTCTTTGTGAGTATGACGCTTTGTACACAGCAAGACTAATGGTCTAATGTTCCCTCCAAAGAAGAAGTTTGCATTTGCATGGAACTATTAAAAATTAAGCTAAACTTTTGCTTCTGAGGCAAAAAAAAATCCAAAAGGGGACCCGAGGAACTTTTAAAAACCAGGCTTCAACTGGGGTCTTAGAACTGCAAGAGAGGTGCGAAATTAAGGGCCGCACAAATTACCCCATACCACTTCCCTACATGTATGTCAGTGCCCCCTCGAATGGGGTTCAAATCATTCATCATTGCATTACACTTTTACGGATCAACACTCAGGGTCACCACTATTCACTGCATTAAATTTAAATTGAGTTTTTTTTCACCTTTTTTCATGTTTTAACACATCTTAGTGGTTAACAAGTGAATTCCTTGAAGAAAGAGTATTATTATTATTAGTAGTAGTAGTCTAATTATTACTAATACTAATATATATATTTAAAGGCAAATGACCCAATTTCATTGTTTTCATCTTGATTGAATGACCATGAACCGGCCCATGAACCCAAAAAAAAACCCATCCGTAAAATTTTGCGCCAATATTTCAATCAGTTTTAATGTGAGAGTCAAAAACATGATTTTGTAAGCCCCATATACTGTGTAAAATTAATACAGGTAACTAATCGACCAAATGGGGCATATTTTCACTCATAACATCTGAGCTAAACATCCTTTAGCCCTACATTTCCATAGGGTAAATGAGAAAATTAGTATTTTTTCAGACACCAAAATTGTGACCACTTCCAATAGGGTTCTGGGGATGATGCTATTCAAGCAATGGGCCATAGACATTTTAAGGACATTGGTAACAAAATTACAATTCTCATTTTACATGTAAGAGTATGATGGAATGGATTTGCCTTGTAGCAATAGAACCTCATATATACACAGAGGCTTCATCAATATTTGGGAGGGTTCCCATGAATCCTATTTGGTTACAGTGCAAATTTGAATTTGCTTTTACATCTTCAATCTCCAAACAATTTTAATAAACAGACTTATTTTGCTCCAAGCTCACATTCATAAAGCACTATTTATGCAACAATTCTAAATCAATAGACAACGTATGAATTCCATAATACAAAATGGGGGCAAAAAAAGGTCAGCTTGAGCACTTATTCAATACTCTGATAAAAACCCAATGAAATCTGATCAAATTTAAAATAAATGTCCCAGTTTTCCTTCCAACAGATGCCCTGATTGGAGATAAATGATTGATGGCCCTATTGATTCGCATTTAAAAACAGTAACGGTAAAAAGGTCAAGTTAAATGCACTGTCAAAACAATCTATTTCAGGAGGTGTAAGTCTATTTTGCGGACAAAACGAGTTGGCATCACAATATTCAGTTGTGATATCGTTCAATGGGGCGTCATTTACAGCAACTTCGACACACACAAACACACTCGCATACCGTCAATTTGCAATGCAATTTCTCTCTCTCCCTCTTTTCATTCAGAAAGAACATCAATCAGTGGGCCCATTGTGTTCTATCATTAGAGGAGGAAGTTATTTAGCGAACATCACAGAGGGCAAATGAATGTATGCACCACATCGCTAATAATAATTCCAGCCCAGGAGGAATTGCCTAGCCTTGCTTCTTCTTTTGCCTCTGATTCTGTGCTCACAACTGCAACAGCCAGCACTATGATAATAATTTGATGAGGCTCTTGAAATTTAAGCAAAGGCCATACAATATAAACTTCTTCAACATGGTTTAGCAATTGAACTTTCGAAGAAACAAAACTACCTGGTGATTAAAAGCAAGGACAAATAAAACAAGATATATTTAGCATTGTTATGATCCTACAAAGAACAAAACATGTTTTGCATCAAATGGTGTTGTAACAGCAAGACTTGTGCTTTTGGATTCATTAATTAACAAATTGATTAAAACTTTAATTGAATGAATTAATGAATTGGTAAATTGTGTGATGATAAACTTGATGAACTTATTAGTAAATAGTAGTCAATCAGCAAAAGACTTAACAATTCAGGAATCATTATTAAAAATTATTAGCTAATTACAAATTTTATTTCAGAGCCTTGTCTGATTGTCTTTTATCAATTAAACAGTCGCTAACACTTTTATGGCTAATGATTATTTGTTGATTTTGCATATTTCATACCCTTGTCTTTGGCATGTTACAGTGGATTCTGGAATAGTCTAGGTATAACATTATTATGATTATAGAAAATATTTCTATACATGTGTGGAAGGCTCATTTTGATTGGTTGCTCAGAGGTGATATCATGCCATATCATGTAATAAGCGCCCCAATTTTTTCAGAGATCTGTCAGAAAGGTATTAAACCAGTGTTGGTGTCAATGTGGTTATTAAATAGTGTACAGCCTGAAAATAAATTAAAAGTACTGATGAAAAACAGATTACTGAGTCGATTAGCAAACAGGAAAACAAATTAAGATTTTTTCAGGATAATAATATCATTTATGTACTTTGCAACGGCCATTATTCAAAAGAATACAGATGCTTATATCCAAAATGACATTCTGATTCTTTTAAAAACATTATTATAATCCTTTAGCATTGAAAAATTCACTATTATTGGCGATACCTGAAGTATTTTTTATAGTGAAGAATTTCTAGGTTCTGGCAGATAAATGCAACTATTAATCACATTTTTAATTATCTTAGTGGTAAAAACTGGTTTTATTTTTATAAAATTTACTAATTTAAAAAAAAAAAGTAGGGGAAATTTAAGTGAATCCAAATTTATTAATTACCACTAAGTACTAGAAACACCAGCCACAAAAGATTATGTAAAACAGGGAGAATGAGGTATCTTAAGCCCACTTGCAAATCAGATTAAATTTTGTTAATGCGAAAAGTGCAGGGTCTGTCTCTGAGATAGTGCGCTGCTGAACAAGCTACTATAAACTAATATAACCAATGGATACTGGCCCTGGCTTGACTCGGGGCTAGGAAGCATTATGTGTTATGAATTCATGCCATTCAGAGCTAATGAATGTGCTAAATACCAATTTTGAATATCCCTATCGGGTATGGTAGTTAGCTGATGCACTGGGCTATTTAGCTACGCATGCACACGGAGGGTACAGTTTTCAATTTACTTGTACTAACCGAAGTAGTACTATTAGATAGGACTTGTATGTGATGGTAAAGCATGGAGTTATTGCATACATTGGCTTGTACATATTAACTGGAATAGATTTGATGCTAGAATTTAAATTTACCCGAGATACACAAGGGTGAAAATGAGTGCGAGGCAGGAGCCATTTGGCTCTTATAACATCTGAAATAGCTCCTAGCTCCTGGTTTCTGTCAATCAGAAGCTATTTCTTTTGGGTAAAGGGTATCCTCACTATAGCCCACCATTTTGGAACCAAGCTAAAATTCACCTTTGATTACTTACATAGCAAAGCCCTTAATGACAGACATTGCATCGCATTTTCAGTTATTTTTTTTTTCAGGCTTCCTGTTGGTCTGAAGTGGCTCTTGGTTTATCGAATGATCTCTATGCACCAAGAACCTCTTTGGGGAACAAAGTGGCCCTTGGCTCAGACATCCCTAATTTCACCCTTACCATTCGCTGATGTAGTGCATGTTAGTAACTATTGGTTACTGGTTCAAGCCTTGGCTCATACACCTGTTGGATTATGATATGCCATATAGGTTTTGAGTTGTGATCAATGTGATCAGTCAGTGGCTCCTACCAAAGTTAGCATGAGCAAGTTGACCACTCAAGTCACAACAGTCTTATTCATGCACATACACAAAAATCCAGGGCCACTTTGGGGGAAAATAACTACTGGCTGATTTCACTCTTGGTATACACTGGTGCGCATATACATGTCTGTGAACTAAGAGCCACTTTGGAAATAAAAGTAGCTGTTGGCTCAGACCTCCTTAATTTCACCTTTGTCTCTAAACTGTATGGCCCCTATATAGATGACAACATTTTGTACAGCAAGACAAATGAGATTAATGAATAAGGTTACCATAGTATTTATCCATTATTAGCAAGGTTATACCACTGTTATTTTTAATCCCAAAGTATTTACTAGTCAAACTTACTTTGACATCTCATTTCAATATTGCCTATGCTCTGAAGTTCATTAAGTGCAAACCAACACCAACACAACACACTTTCAGTTGACAAAAAAACCCTCCATCAAATTGTTCTTAAACCAATTATTTTGGGTCAGACTTTCCACGACAAAGAAAATACCAACACCATAGCCCCTGGCGCGTGCTTGACCGAGGTACAAAAAATGGAGCCCTACTCAAGTTTTCACACAGGACAACCGATACGTACGGCTTTGCGCCTGGATATATTTAAAATGGTAAACTACCGCTGCACATTGGAAACAGGGGAATTGAACTGAGCTCAAGTATATAATAATACACGCACACACCATTCACTATTACCAACATTTTCTCCAAAGAAAGGAAATTGTGTTATTATACCAGGATGCTCCACACATCACATTACGGTCCATTGACTTATTTAATGCACGCAATGATACGAGGGTCTTAGGCGATAGCTGGAGATAACAATGCCTGTCAATCATGGAACTCTCCATATGGGTTCTTTATCAATTAAATGAATTATAGAACAGAGTTGTCTCTCATGAACTGTGTATGTTCTACTAACTTGTAGATTAACCCACTAAAATTATTAAAATACAATAAGCAAACAAAACAATTCCTGATCATGATTTTTAAAAAAAAAAAACCCAAATGCATTTTTAAAATAAATCTTGTACTGTCACCAAGTTTGGGGATCACAAAAGATTTGCTTGCAAAATGCCAATAGACCTAGGTATTACATGTATGTTAGTATTTTTGTTCATTTTCCCATTAATTCTGATGTTTCTCTAAAATTATCATTTTTTCTGTTTTCTTCATTGGTCACAAACTCTTTTTCAATTCAAAATATATTTTGATTCTTGTTTCAAGATGTTCTTCTCTTCTTCATTTCATTTCTTCAAGAAAGCAATATCTTTCTATATAAAGTGTAAATCTGTCTTGGATCAAAGTGCTACTTTGATTTTGTTTTATCCACCAAATTAAATTTGAATGCATTTCAAAAAATTGAACTACCATATAGCTATAGGACCTATTTTTTTTTGTGTGTGCTTAGGGTATATCAATACTTCTTGTATCATCCTTCTTGGACAGGGCAAGATTTAGAGCAGATATTTTTTACATCTGGGCATTCCAACCGTCATGGATTTAACATTTGATAACATCCTGTATCAAAAGGTATTCCAATAAACCAGAATGCTTTGGATGTTAATTTTACTGTGGTAATGTTAGTGGACAGTCTAATGTTTAAAATGAGCATGAAATTTCTAGGGAACTCCAATTGATTAAAAAGATATGAGCTTTAGAAGTGAATGTCATGGACGTTACGAGAGGACAAGCATTTTTTGGACAACATTCATTGCAAAAGCCTTTGAAGTTGCAACCTCAAACTCCATGGTTCCTGTTTAAGAATGTAACCACAGCAACACATTTAGTAGCTAACTTTGAATACAAGTATGGGGATAACTCTTACCATAGTATAGAAACATATCAAAATAGTGTCATTGACGTTACATTTGTGGAAACGCCATGGATGTTACACATGTTGAAATTCCAACACTTACTCATTCCTAATTGATATTTCGAGTTAGGTGGCAGCTCATATTGAGTAATTAGAGGCATAATATTCTAGAAACTCCATGTTCCTTAACAAGATATAATCTCTATAAAATGTGTCATGTCCGTTACAAGGACATCACTGTGAATTCCCATCTAGCAAAAATCACTGTCACTGGATATTTGCTTTATTAAACAAACATACTATCAAACTTGAGTAGCATAATTTTTTTTTCTTGGCTTATTACTGATAATTTTTGTCTATTTTAATAAATTGAAACAATTGCATATATAAATTCAAGCCAATCCTCAGTGTCCGTGTCATTATACACAACTCAAACCCACACTTCACTTGTCTCAATTATCAGAATGCACAAGACCACTGACAAATGGGTGAAAATGTCTTTAAAGTACAACAAAGCTAACTCAACAACCAAAACCAATGTGGCATGGAGTTTTCTTTTGCCAATTTTTGACTAGATTTTTGCATGGAATGGTTTTATATTACTTGTTGTTACATGGTACACTCCATGTGCATTTGAGCGATAATGTAATAACAAAAGAAAATTCTCAAATAAGAAATACTTTTGTCCACACTTTTTCTGACTTTTCTATAAATAAACAACTTAGCAGCTTTTGATTCACTGATGGGTCATTTAAAATTACGCCCAACTTATTACACTCGGTAACTAACAGTATTGCTACAGTTGGAGTATCACACCACGAGTTGAATGGAATTATCTGGAGGTTTAAATCACACCCCTTTGTTTTGCCTACTGTACCGAATCAATTTTTCTCTGGTTCCTACATCTGCTTTTAGCAATTCCTTTGCAATTTTAACAGTATTTCAAATGACATTGAATTTTAACTGCCTTTACATCATAGCTGCTGCACTTGCTTTTAGAGGCAAAATAGTCTGCTCCAGGCATAGCCATAGGACTCAAGAAAACAGAAATTGCACATGTATATAGCTCTGTATGATAAAGCAGAGATTTGTGTATGTTGTCTTGAACTTGTTAGGAATTAAAAATTTTGGTGAATTATTTCCATCAAAACATGAAATACTGTGTGATTCTGCTTGTTTTTGTATATTAAAATTGTCATCCCCCCCCCCATACTGTTTTCCCATGTTTTATATCCACCTCTGTAAATATCTTGATTATTTTTCCTTGTGGCATTTTTATCTCGTCAAAATCTTAATGTCTGACACATCAATGCTAGTGTCCCCAGCAGTGAAGAGTATTTTTCTACTGCCATGCCATGCCAAGTCCATACTGGCAGTAGCAAGGATAACCCTGTTGGGATTGTCCCCTGAAGAAGAAAATACCCACAGATAACCATCGGCAATGCTAACTACCCATATTATGTAGCAACTACTGGACTTTCCTGTGTTGTGTTGTTACTCGGTATAGCTCCATGGCGCTTGTTGTGATCATGAATCACACTGCTTGGCAGATTTTTAATAGTACTAGCCGAGAGGGCTCTACGAGGAAACTGATGTTTAAATAATATCTAGATTGATTTGTAATGGATATTTATAAATGGAATTTCATTAAATCTAAAATATCCTAAATAGGAATGACAAGCAGAGTCATATCACTTTCTTCTGGGAAACTAAAATCATTGAGTTGTAGACGTTTAGCTAGTTCTGCTGAGCATAACCTTTTTGTCTTTCATTCATCTTTTAACATTTGGACATTATATCAGCTAACGTAAAGGTTATGCCGCTGTACATGGCACTTGGTATCAACAATAAGGCACATGGGCAATTTAAAGTCATTCTGACATCGTCAAGATTTTTCAAACGTACCTCAAACAGGACTCTGAGCTCTTCCAACTCCCACAGTACAAGAATCCACACATTGCTTCATTATCACCAAACGGAGGCGAAAAAAGTACTAATTGGATGATTTTCAACGTAGAATATTTACTACCTAAAACTGTCATGAGTGAGTGGTTGCCCGTTTCGGAGTTTTTAACGGGTCAAAGGTCGACACGCGTCCGTTGTTGGTCAACAAAACAACGTGTGGATTCTTGTTTCTGTAAGTATTGTAAGATCCTGTTGAGGTATTGAAAAATCTTGACGAATGTCCGATGAACTTTAAATGTTTGCCATTTTTTTTTTTGGCCTTATTGTTTGGATACCAGTCCATGTAACAGCGTCCCCCGCATAACCTTTACGTTAGCTGATAATACGATCATATGCTCAATGTTAAGTGATGAAAGACAAAAAGGTTCTGCTCAGTCAGAACTGGAGTTTAGCAGGAAGTCTAATAGTAGGCTCAGTAGTAATTAGTATAGTTCAATTGTTCATTAAGTACCGTTTTATCTGGCCTATCGCAGATGTTTGGTGCATCATTTTATGTAATGTGTGAAGGTAAATATCTAAACATAAATTAAATAAAATTTGTGATCTTGTGATCTAAATAACAAGTAAGAAGCCACAGCTCATTGTAGAACTAAAGGATGGTTATCATCATGACATTCATGTTTTCATTAGTACTTTCTGACTATATTTCAAATCAAGTTTTGAAGGTGTGATATTTTGCCCTGTCGAATTGTTTATTACCTCTGTTTATCATAAAATGTCTTTCCCTTGAAACTTTTAAATGTTTACATATTATGGAAATAAAAATATTTTTTGTGTGTTGTTGGGTGTTTTCTGTGGTAGTTTTTTTTTTATATAATATTTTTGTAATATTTTTAATATCAGTGAGTACGGTTGGTGTAAAAAATTCCTAAATGAACAGTTTATTGATTTAGTACTTTCTGAAAAGACGAAAAATCCTCAAGTACAGATGATTGCATATTTTGATTGTGACTGGTAGTATTATACGAATCTTTGAATGTGTTTTATCATGTATACATGTAATAAAATTTGCATATCATGGAATTGATTTACATAAGGACACAAGGGCCAAAATTCAGAGTTTAATATTGTCCCATTGGTTTTTAACAGGAGAGTGGTTGTCAACTCTGTAAACTTTAGTCCCCATCCTGACAATTTAGCTCCCCCAAGAGAGAACACTTTAAAAATTCTAGCTACATTAACATTTTATTATATGGCACTTTTGTAACACTGACTTTCTGGCACCATTGTTACTGAATGCGTGGTTGTGAGTAATAAACCATGTGAAAATATCTTGAACATTTGGTTGCCAATGACTTCATTTTTAAAACGCCCGTTCCCGTCAAAACAGTCACCAAGTAAACGTAAAGCCTAAGTAAACCACTATAGCTTAGAAAAAGACCCTCGAGCTCTAGTAGCGTGACCTGCTTTTAACTTCACTTTCTTTCCCCTGAACCCCTAAAATGATCTAAAAAATCATATTGGGCTGATCGGCACATGTTCAACAGCAAACGTTGTTATTAAAATAAAGGCAACCCATCAATTTATGAGACAGCAAACCCAACGATATTAAAAAACAATGTTTTCATATCCATCCGAATACCCAATTTACGGCAGTGACTTACGCCGTGAGCCACTGCGCTACACAACACACGGCTTTCCCCCGTAGCAGCTGTTGAATTTCCACTGCAAACGCTTTTTCATTATAATGCCGGTAAATCCTTTCCCCGTCGCTTTTTATCGTCAACCTCCATGAAATAAGTATAAAATACTCAGATCTTACCTTCTACGGCATTCCAAGAAATATATATTTTACATATAAAATACCAGTAAAAATAATCCAAATCTAGCACATATATTATTATCCATGCTATCGTATTCCTGGATGCACAGGCAACTTTTCATAAATGAAAATCCTGTTTCGGTCGCGATTGTTTTTTCCCTCCGATACGGTCGGACAGCCCTTCATTTGTTTCCGTAAGGGTTGCACAACAAAATCTCTAGCTGCGAAAAAGAAGACGGAGTTACGAAAGAGCGCCGCTGTTGAAATTTGCAAGCAGTTTGTGTTTACAACTTTAGTTCCCACCATGTGTACTTTATTCTCCCGGCATTTATTTCTGCATTTGCATGTTTTTAATAAGTCGAACCTAAAGTAGGAAGGGGTCGTTTTATTTATTTGTTCACAGATCTTATTATAGCCTTACCATGGCAACTCTCCAAAGACAAATAAAGACGAGGGGTGGCAGACAAGCCACTGACAAAAAATATCCATGCTTCAATTCCTGCTATATCTCTTATTACAGAGGGAAAAAGGGTAGTGTGATGTTTTGCCAAACACAAAGAACATTTTAATGTTCTTTGTGTTGCAAAAACGTAAAAACGTAAAACTTATCAAGTGGATAGGTCTACAGAACCAACACACCTGTATGATTACTTTATTATCAGTATAAAACGTATTGCCCAAAACAAATACAGAAACAAAATGAGCTTGCAATAAATTAGGTTGACTTTCAACCTAATCTCCTCATTATTACACAGACATTGAATCTCGTCTATATCATGATTTGATTCCAACATTTAGTGAAACCAACAATGATTACAGCGAATTTATACAACTTCAACATGCACAAAAACGGGGGAAATCTCGATCAGTCTAACGTGAAAACGAGATATCAAATGAATTACCTGAGGTGATCGAAATCACGTTGTTAAGTATATGGTAACAAATCTCAACTCGATATGCGGAGTACCTCAATGAACTCAATAAAGTCCCTTACTCTTGCTTCGCTTGCCTGAATTTCAAGTTATATGTTTATGACGACAATCGCAACAGTTTATTTTCCTAATCATCTGGTAAATGTTTTCAACATCACGTCTGTAGGCCCCAGGCTTTAATATCTTATATGGGTTAGGGATATGGTGAAATTGATTATTAAATGGTCTCTATCTCACCTTATCACCTATAATTTGTGGTCTAAATGGTAGTGAAACAATCTAGTATCAAATGCAATATCCATATAACATTGCTGTCAAGTATCTAGAAATAACGCACTGTCTGGTTTATAGAGAATAACAGATGTGATGCAGACGTCCAACTGTTGTAAAGTCCCATATTGTGTTGTGGGATAATGTATAGATACATTCATCATAATCCCTTTAATTGTCCTCTGCGGACCACTTAAAGCTACTAAAGGGCACACACTTTGAAGTGATCCAAGGGGCCTTCACTGCTATTTAGGCCTACTGTTTATTGTCTTATCTAATTGACAATTTCCTGTGCTAACTAATAAATAAAATTTAAATAATTTTGCTTTGTGTGGGACAAGTTAGTTATAACAAAAAAAGGTTGTAAATGGACGGAAAAAAGCAGCCGCGATTTGATCTCTTAAAAGGACATGCGTCAATATAGTTGCGATTTGTTGTTCTTGTGAGCTGTTTTTTATCAGCGAAAAGATGTAGCCGTTATTCCCCCCCCCCCTTTTGTCTTCTTTTTTACAACCTACACACCTTAAAGGAATCACGAAGTTGGGAAAGTAGGCCAACCTTAACAATGGAAACAAAGAAAATAAATTTAAATATATATAAAATGCAAAAATTCAAAAGACTTAACAACTTGAACAATGAGTGAAAAAAGAAAACGCTACTATAAAGGACAAAAAAGAAACGCCCCCCCCCCCCCAAAAAACAAATAAGAATTTTTAAAGGAAAAAAATAATATAAAATTAGAAATAAAAAAAAATACAATTAAAACAATAAGCAAATAAATAAAAACAAAACTAATAACAATTTATTAAAAGTCAAAAATAATAAAAAATGCAACTAAACATGAAAATACATTTTTTCAATAAATCATGCCTAAAATTTAAAAAAAAATAATAAAAATTAAAGATTAAATGAAAATTTCTTCTTCTTTATTCAATTATCATCGACATTTATAATGAGTACAATACAAAGGAAGTGATAAAAAAAATAATATAATTTATAGCCGAGGTTGACCAAAGGCCAAGTTGTCCAGACGAGGGACACCCCCGCTTCCTTAAAAGTTATTAATAAATAATTACAAAAATTAAAAAACTATTAAACATTTGCCAACTAAATGTTGGAGCTTATTAGGACCCGTTAATGAAAACATCAAAGCCAAAACCAACATGCCACAAATTACAGTTAGATACTAGGTATACGCCATCAGAAAACGATGATGCTTAATTAGCTGGGGGGAGATACTTTTTATTAAACGCATACATGTTTTTATAAGTTCACTTAATGTTCGGTGATAATTCATTCCAGTATTGTGGGCCCATTGTTCTTATCCCTCTTGACGAAAAACTTGTTTTACAATGTCTAACGTAAAACTCATCTCATCTGTGTTTGTTGTGTTACGACTATTTCTATAATTAAAGTAATTAAAAAAGACATTTGGAAGTTGGTGTGAAACAAAATTGAACATTAACACCCCAAGATCGAGTTTGTATGGCCACCTTTGGTATATGAGAAGGGGATTCTGGGTTAGTTGGGACGGATGCTCTGTGACAGCTGGGAAGGGCTCCCAGACAGTTGTGAAGGGGGTCTAATTGGATTTGTTGGTTTTTGACTTGTTTAAACAATATTAAGAAATAAAACAATCTTCTGATCAAATTTTCACGTTGTAGCTATGACACCATACAAACGTTTTGTTTTGTTTTGTTTGTTTATTTATTCTTTACCCTGGGTCCATATTCAGAGGAAAACTTAAGTATTCCTCTGTTCTTCCATATGGCCCGGCAAACGTTGTATTTACGTCACCACATGGATGTAAAAAAGTTATATTTCAGGCAACAAATTTGAGAAAAAATGCAATAAACGAAGGGAAAACGTGAAGAAATAAAAATTTAACCAGTATATTCTTTGTTTCATATGTTAAGGTACATTTTCTAATGTCAACAAGTACTTAATCATTATAATTATTAGTAAAGTGTACTATTTTTTTTTCAAATTAAACTAAATAAAAATAGAGTGCAATTTATAGTAAAATACTGTAAAAAGACACAGAGTACATGGCTACAATTTGTATGTCTGTGGCAGACTTAAGTTAATGTCCAATATGTTACAGTAGGCAAATGTGAGTGTGGATAGAAAATGTGCGTGTGTATTTCTGCTGTTGAGGGTTAAGTGTTTTCAACAAAATCTAACTTTGCCTTCAATTTAGAATGGGTTGAAAAGTTACTTTGACCTTTGACATTTCTCTGGATCAAAGGTCACTTTAACATCCAAATCTGAAAGATGGCTCAACAGACCTCCTTTTTTGCGGTGATCGTCAGGTTGATTTTTGCTCTAGGGACGCAAAGGATATACTAGTAACACCCAAACGACTGGAGCGATTGAAGAGCGCCCCCAATTTTTAAAATTTGATATTTTTGCACAGTTCTGCGAACGAGAATTCTCAAAAATGCGTATTTATCATAAATAAGCGACTTTGTAATTAAAATTGAGATCCCAGATCAACCCTCCAGAAACAACATATCAAAACAGGGGCGGCGCCAGGGGGATGATGTTTCGCCCCTCCTACACTGTTAGAACACTGTTTAAAATTTTGCTGTTTAAAAAGAGGGTTGTTTAAAGTGCTGTTGTTTAAGTTTTAAACAACGTTGTTTAAGTTTTAAACAACATTGTTTAAGTTTTAAACAACATTGTTTAGTTTGTTGTTATGCATGTTGTCTTAAACAAGGTTGTATTTATAGTTTTAAACAATTTTTTAAACAACTCGCAATCTTTAACCAACTGCTGTTTACCCTGGTCATCGCTCAACCTTGTTTAAAAGTCAAATTAAACAACTTGTTTACAAAATTTAAACAATTGATGCTTAAACTTTTAAACAAGTTGTTTAATTTTTAAACAAGTTGTTTAATTTTTAAACAAGTTGCTTAATTTTTAAACAAGGTTGAGCGATGACCAGGGTAAACAGTGTTTGTTTAAAATTTTAAACAACTTGATTAATTTTGTTCTAACAGTGTATGATTTTACCCTGGCGCCGCCCCTGTATCAAAAAGGTAGAAAAAAAGGAAGCATGGCAAGACATGCTAATTTGCATAATACCTATGTGCCACTTTTGCCTATATTTTGGTTATTATACAATATATTAAAAGGGGACGACCCGATTTAAGTAAATAAAGTTTTCATCTTGATAGAATGGTCTTCACCCCTAAACCCCATCTGTAGAGTTTTCATGTGAGAGCTAAAACATGATTTTCTTAAAAGCCCTATACATGTATGTGTAAAATTACTATCGGTCGACCAAAATGGGATATATTTTTCGCTCATAACTTCCAAACCAAATATCTTTTAGCCCTAAGATTTCACAGGATAAATGAGAAAAATAGTAGCTCTCTTCAAATACTAAAATGTTGACCACTTCCTGTAAAATCTTGGGGTATGGGGACGATGCTATTAGCGATCAGACCACGGCCCTTTAACTCTTGAGTCTTTCTTGCTGTCCAACATAGGACTCGAGGTACTTGAGGTCTAACCTTTTTGAGTTGGGTACCGTGTGTAGTGCAGACAGGGTGATGATTCTCTTCCTCATTGACGGTCATGTATTCCATTCCGTCTCTTTGGCATTTAGATGTAGACTGGCTTTATCTGCAGCATTCTCAAATGATGCTTTGTAGTAGATCTTGTGCAGCACATATCACATCCCTTGCTAGAGCTGCGTAGTCAAGGTCTGTGAGATGCTGGAATGCTTGACCGCCTTTTTATGCTGCTGCCCTACCTATTACCCATGCTATTGCCAGATTGCCCCTTTTTAAAATGTTCACATACAATGACATCCAATTTTCTTCTTTCCTGCTATCCACTTTTGTCACAAGTAAGTTGCATAAAATTATCCACTTTTTTAAAAAGAATTTGAACACCCAAATTCAAAATTTTCGCAGCCTACGTGTACATTTCAGTGGCAGCAATTTTATAATTTCATGGCAATTTGAACTCTGGAAAAGAGCACTTCCTATTTTAACTTCCAGTTTTAACATCTTGGCCCCCTTCTTAAAGTTTCGTTTCGGATGACCCCATTTTTATTCAATTTGTGTACCGAATGACCGTATTTTTGGGGTACATTTTATCTGAAAGGACCCGGGAAAGGACCCTATTTTTCACCTGGTCGAGGCACATATACCCATCACTTCGCATAGGGAGTGCCCCCCCCCCGGCACTAGTTGACCCAAGGTGTTTGAATAAATACTCTCTGATAATAATTTGCTAAATAAAGATATCGCCATCCCGATTGCAGTCTGACAAATCGTCTAGAATGCAAAATTAATTTTGGCGGGAAAATTGAATAATGACCATCACTTTCCACCTTTAATATATCAAGTACAAGTGCTACACACCTTGCAGGCATAGCCATGCAAAACATGTTCAAATACTAACAGAAAAATTGAAAAATCTCCCTAAACATGCATTTATGAGTTATATAGGCCTACATTTGTCGAAATGTGGGCGTATAAGTCCACGTAAGATAAATGCAAATTAGCATGTCTTGCCAGGGTTCCCTTTTTCTACCTTTTTGTTATGTTGTTGGGAGATCTTTTACTACTAGCAAGAAAACCTTCTGTAGCAATTTTGTCCAGGTGTACCTAGTATTTTTTCATAGATAGAGTGGACTATTAACGGCGCAGCTGGAAATGCTAAGTTTATGTACGTCCATGATGAAATAGTGCCACCTTAAGAAAATGACCACTAACTATTGACTTGCCTCAACCAATAAAACAACTAATGGATGAGCGTAGACACGTACATGGCGCTATTTCCCGGCTATTTCATATTGGAAGGCCGTTTCCAACAGCCGTTGAATTATTATCGGAGATATCCGATATTAATTATTCTAATTGCAAAATTCCTTTGTTTGCAACACATAGACATTTCCGAGCTTAACCATTCACAGGTATAGTTTACTAGCCAGTTACCAATGCAACCGTGTAAAAATCTCAATTTTTTTTGGAAAATTGGAGGCGCTCTTCAAAAAATGTGCTATTATTGCTTTAACTCCGTTTTGACTCAAAATTGATAATAAAAATAACGGAGTGGTGTCCTTTATGCAGGTTAGAAACGTATTATGGCTAAAATCGGGTTCTCTATACCTTTAATCTAGGGAATGTTTGATCAATAATTTTTTTAATGTTTATTGTGAGTTGTTTGCATGTTTCGCGTTGTATTACATAGGTCCTATTATTTCCAATGCTTATGTACCAGTCTAGTCAATTTGTCCACGGCCGGATAGTACCCCCCCCCCCACAGTCCGCCTCTGGCTCACTTAATGGTATTTCACAGACTTTCAGGAACATTTTGGTACACTGTCAAAATACAGTGCAATTTATAGTAAAATACTGTAAAAAGACACAGAGTACATGGCTACAATTTGTATGTCTGTGGCAGACTTAATGTCCAATATTTGAAACACCCGGTTTCTCAATCGAAAAATTCGGTCCTCGCAGAAAAACCCATTTTTTTTTATCGAAATACCGGGTTTCTCGCCAATCGAAAAACCAGGTTTATCATACAGATTTGAAAAACTGGGATTTTTGAACGAAAGACCAAGTTTTTCGTCGTCGAGAAACCCGGGGGGGGGGGTCCAGGGACCCAACCTGATTTTCTAATTAACGGAGCGATGGATTTTATTTTATTTTTCCATGAAAAGAAGCGTATCTAGAAGTTACACATAATATACAAAAAATATGAGTCGGAAAATGTATATATCGTTAGTTGTAAAATTAGTGTGCGAGGCCCTAAGACCCCCCCCCCCCATGTGTTAATGTGGTCGACCATATTTGGAGCCGTTTTTGTAGCATCAAAAGGAAACGTTCCACCATGGCCCTTGCATTTCACTTGGGTAATGAGGGAATATTCGGCTTCATTTACCGAAAAGAGCAGAGGAAGAGGGCGCTCTTTGAATATTGCGGGCAACCCCAAAATTGCTATCTACCTAAGACGACGATGAATAGATCAAATTCCGCTGGTCCTATTATACGAACAGGCTAATCAATCAATCAAACAATCAATCAATTGCGTCAAATGTTATAACAAATCTGATGAAAGGAGCTATTGCAAAGGCATACAGTATACAAACCCGTGCAAAATAAACCAGTTTCTTTATTTTCATTTTCAATGAAGTCCTTTTGCTGATCATTTGTCTGGCACGCAGCGCATTTGGTAATTTTGAGATCTTGGCCATAACATGTTTTATGGCCAATTCTCATGAAAATGGCGCCAATTGGGTTTGAAAAAGTTTTTAAAAATGTCTCGAACTTTGTTCTTTATGCAAATTTTTGCTTGGAATATGTGTCATTGATAAAGGGGAGACAAAACTGCCAACACCACCTCTCAGAATTTTGTAAAGAAGGCTTGCAAACATTTTGTGTGTCAAAAGAATAGGAGAATAAGATTTATTACGTTATCAAAAATGAAAATCCATGGAAATCAGGAATTATCATTTCCATCAGAGAACTTAAGAAGGACCTTTATTTTTTTTATATTAATGTGACGATGTTTGAATAATAAATGATTTGACAGTGCATAACAATAATGTTTTGTTTATCCATAAAAGTTTAAAAAGGCCACAAAATTCATTTTTATAACGAAACTCAAAAATATTTTGACAATTTTGTGCGAGTCATTATTCAGGTGAACAAATCCAGCCAAATGATAATGAGTCTTTGATGTCACAATGTAACAAAACACAGTCGACCATCAGTGGATAACGTAATGAACTACAGTAACTGAAACTAAATAACGCAATAAACACCTTTGTGCACCCTACATTGACCAGGAAGTACATTATCATGAGTTTTCTATTATGTTTGTGATGATATGAGGGAATAAATATCTGTACCTACTTCAATCAACATGGATATTCCTTCCTTACTTGCTGAGAAATATGGATAACGTAATAAACATCCTTAACTTAACTCTTTTTTTCAAGTTCGATCTTAACTGTACATTACATTTGCCACTTCAGGTGATTGCAAGCATACTTTCCCATTAGCATTCAGTGTTTGCATCTAAAAGTTACTATAACCTTTATCTTAATACTCGTTTTAAATATTTTGAATTTAGTTGAGACGCGGATAACGAAATAAACTCAATTTTGTTGGACACCCATATTTTGTTCTCGGACAAATTAACGGTCAGGCAAATGCAAGCTTATCATGGGATTTCAGCACACGTTTAAAACCTACCAAAACCAATTTTTATATATTT